>VZTY01019443.1:39723-65989 GCA_013400935.1 Turnix velox
ACAGGAAAGAGGACCTCCCTCTCTTCCTCCCTCCCACCCTCCCTGCCTCCTTCTCCTCTCTTTTGTGGATGTTTTTAATAACAACATCAATTGTCTGCAGAAGATTTAGTCCTTTCTGACCTCAAAAATACTCCTGGTTAGTGCATTCCAGCATGGCCACAAAATAAGTCTGAATGACTTCACAGGGCTTGGCAAGAGGCTTTCTGTAACAATGAAGTTAGTGAAGGGCCTGATCACTGCTGATGGAAACCTCCTCAGCTTCACTGGGGGCTGAGGGTGATGAGCACCCCAGGAGCAGACCCTGAGTGCCAGTGATTTTGCCAGTGTTTCCAACTTCAGCTGCTCCCTTTTTCTCCTGTCTCCATCCATGAAGACATCCCTGCTCTTCCTTTCTCTGGAAGCTCCTGTGAGCAGTTTGGGCTGAGAAGACTTTGGACAATGGGCTCCTCATAGCCCAAGCCAGCTGTATGGGATGAAAGCAGGGGGAGAGACCCTCAGATGTCTTATAGAATCATAGAATGGTTTGGGTTGGAAGGGGACTTAAAGATCATCTAGTTCCAACCTCCCTGCCATGAGCATCTCCTTACAGAGAAGGAAGCAGCTTCTGGATGGGTTTGAAGCAGGGTGGGGTGAAGCAGATGCCCCTGACACACTTGACTCAAGTGTATTTAATACTTATAATTAAAAAAGGGGACAATGTTTAAAGATATAAAAAAAAAGAAAATAGGAAAAAGGGGCACAGACAAGTGAGGGCACAAACAGGGAACAGCCTGGGTTAGGTAGGGAGACTGAAGCCTTCTAGTGCCACCTCTGAGGGTGGATGTGATTGATGTCCCCACTATGCTGTGCTACCCACAGCCCAAGGCTGCACCACTGTGTTGTAACAAAAGTTTAAATCCCCTAGAAAACCAGAATCTAAACCATGGTTTGCCTTGGGAAGTGATAATTTTGGGGTCATTTCCCATTTCCATCCCTGATTTCAACATCCATGTGGCCATCACAGTACTGGTTGGCTGGGAAGGGACCAGGTGATGCATCTGACAGCCACTTCCCATGGTGGCACATCTGGTCCTGCCCTTGGCTAGCTCACAAACCCACCACAGCCCTGTGGCAGCCAGACTTGTTCAACCCCAGCAGCCTCCCAAGGGCTCCCATTTAAAGGACTTCTCAGTGGGTGTCACACATTCCCAGCCTTTACAGCCCAATTTTCACATTTGCAGCCCTGCAAGGCTGGACCACAGAGATCCTCACAGGACCCAGACCCCACCTCCAGACTCCAAGACATCAGTATCCCAACCCAGCCAGGGGCCATTTTCCAGCCAAACAAAATATTGATCGATTAAAGCAGCTTGGGACCATCTGGAGCTGTTCACAGAGTTGTGAGGATGATGGAGCTAGGAAAAAAAAAAAAAAAAAGGCTGATTTCCCTCTTACATCATTGGAAATACCCATCTGGGCATTTTGGAAATGCAGCCTTTTGGTTTTCTGCTGTGAAAAGGCACAGCAAAGCCAAGGTCACCTCCAGGCAAGCAGAGGAGGGACATCAAGCCACAGACCATCAAACCAAAGGGAGTTTTAGGGAAATGGGGGCAGATAAAACATTTCTATGGCCTGAAATCCTGAAGGAAAGCCTTTGGGGGGGTGGGGAGGGAAGTGTGCAGGACAGCAGATGCTTTGGCAAGAAGAAGGAAACAAGTTTGAGCTCAAGCCCATCTCTGGACAGGAAAACTCTTGCACTTCCCAGCTTGGCCTGAGCCACCCACTCTGGGCTGGGACATCCCTCCAGATGAGAGATGGACACCCCAAAATCACCCTTTCCACCCCAGCCATGTAGGCAGAGCTGGCTGAAGCAGCACCCTGCCTCTGCCTTTGCTCACCCTGGAGGTCTTGGGGAGACCCAGGCATAAATTAGCTCCACAAAGGCTGACTGCAGCATGGGCTGATGCACAACATCCCTCCCACAGAAGCTTTTTTGGCTGGGTTTCTGGGCCAGCTGCTACATGGACCTCCAGCCACCTCCCTGGGAAAGCCCAGCTGTATCCCCATGGGTGATGGATGGTTCCACCATTCCTTCCTGGGACAGGTACCAACCCCACCAGTCACAGCCTCAGAACCAACTGGAATGAGCATCCCTAGCACCAGAGCATCTTTTGGAGTGGCTAAGGGTTTCTCCTGCTTTCCCTGAGGCGCCCTATTTCCCAGGCCAAACCTCTGAAGTGTCTGTGGTTTGCCTGTTGCTGAACACAAGGCTTTTAAGTACTTGTTTGCCACAGTTTGCATCTCTGGCACAGAGCTCACCACAGCCCTGGAAATAACCCTGAGCTGAAGCCCAATCCTCATGGCAGGAAATAAACATAATTTTCTAAGCGTTAACAGACAGCAGAGTCCCGGCAGGAACATGAGGCATTTCCTAGGAACCCAGATGTTTGCAAACCCTCGGGGCCACACCACGCTCAGGCTGATGTCAGGGAACTCTCAGGACCTAAAGGGATGTTCCAACATTAGGAAAAAATGTCTTGGAAAACCACAAAAACAGGGACTCTGGGGCTGAGGAGCGGAAAATGAACCTGTGACGCCCACCAGAGCATCACCTGGCTGTTGGACCCAGAGGAGCAGGAGGAAACACCAGCCAAGCAAGGATGGTGGGGCAAGGAGAGGTTGAGACACAAAGGGGGTTTGGATCTCAGACCTGAATAAGTGGTTGAAGCTCTTTTAAGTTCTCAAGGGCTTGAAGCTGGCCCTTAGCACCTCCTGGCTGAAGGGGGCTACAGAAGGCTGGGGTAGAACTTTTGAATAGGATATGTGATGGCAGGACTGGAAATAACAGATCTAAATTGGAAGAGGGGGGATTCAGGCTGGAGATAAGAAAGAAATTCTTTATGGAGAGGGTGGTGAGACACCAGAAGAGGTTGCCCATAGAGGTTGTGGATGCCGCCTTCAATCCCTGGAGGTGTTCAAGGCCAGGTTGGATGAAGCATTGAGCAGCATGGTCTAGTGGGAGATGTCCCTGCCCATGGTAGGGGGTTTGGAACTAGATGATCTTTAAGGTCCTTTCCAACCCAAACCATTCTATGATTCTACTATTCTATGATTCTCCTATTCTATGATTCTATAGTTCCTCACTCTACTTGGAAAACAGATGTGCTTTCACATGGAAGACCTGAGAATCTCCAATTACAAGCAGAGAAACAAACTCATTTTCACCAGAGCAACCATTGCTTCCTTAAAACCAGGCTTGGACAATCAGCCTAAAGCTCTCTCTGATTTCCTCATCCCTCCCCGGAGCTCAGGTCTCCTTCACCTATGGCCAAGCACATTTCCCCAGAAGGAGAAAACCCTTCCTCTCCCTTTGAAAGCAGAAAAGCCAGATTCATTCCAGCTGCACTGTTTCAGGGAGTGCAAGTGCGAGGGATTTATTTATTGCTTTTGGTGACAAGCTAAACTAAACTAACACTTGTCATCTGAAATCGAAGGCTCTGCTGCAGCCTTGCGCCGAGGCGGCTGTGGGTGAGAGCTGAACCAGCGCCCTCCCTTGGGATCTGGGGATGGTTGGGTCTCGTGGCACATGTAGCCCTTCCTGGGACACTCCCCAGGATTTTCCCCCTCTTCCCTCTGCGCTGAATACAGGGTGAGCAGCATTGGAGCTGCCAGCACAGCCAAGGTCATTTAGGCTGTGTTTTCCCAGCAAAGGGGAGACACAGAATCATAGAATGGTTTGGGTTGGAAAGGACTTCAAAGATCATCTAGTTCCAACCTCCTGCAATGGGCAGGGACACCTCCCACTACACCAGGTTGCTCAGTGCATCATCCAGCCTGGCCTTAAACACCTCCAGGGACTGAGGGGGCATCCACAGCCTCTCTGGGCAACCTCTTCCAGCATCTCACCACCCTCAAAGAAAAGAACTTCTATATTATTTCCAGCCTAAAGTTCCTCTCTTCCAATTTGCATCCATCTCTCCTAGTCCTGCCATCCTGGACCCTATTAAGACATACCCTAACACTTCCAGGGATTGAGGGGGTATCCACAACCTCCCTGGACAACCTCTTCTGGTGTCTCACCAACCTCACCATAAAATACTTCTTCATTATATCTAGCCTGAATCTCCCCTCTTCTAATTTACATCTGCTATTCCTAGTCCTGCCATCTCGGACCCTATTATAAAGTCCTACCCAGCCTTTCAGGGACCAGCAGTGGGTGGCTGGAAGTTCTGCAGCACAGCAGAGCCCCACATTGCTGGTCTATGGGGCACAGTTTTCCCTGCATTAAAATTTATGGGAGGCAGAAGATTTCTCCAGCTCATCCCAGAAGTCATTCCTGCAGACAGGCAGGACTGCTGTGGGCACAGCACAGTGACAGCAGTGGAGGCAGAGGGGATAGAGTGCCCTGAGCATCCTGGGGGTGGAGCACCACTGTGGGAGAGTCATAGAATAGTTCAGGTTGGAAGGGACCTCAAAGAACATCGAGTTCCAACCCCCCTGCCATGAGCAGGGACACCTCCCACTAGATCAGGCTGCCCAGTTCCATGTCCAGCCTGGCTCCCAGAGAGGGGGAGTCCACAACCTCTCTGGGCAACCTCTTCCAGTGTTTCACCACCCTCTCTGTAAAGGATTTCTTTCTTATCTCAAGTCTGAATCTACCCCCTTCCAATTTACATCCATTGTTTCTGGTCCTGTCCCTGCCTTTCTGGAGGACCCCCTCAGGTATTGATAAGTTATTACAAGGTCCCCCCTGAGCCTTCTCTTCTCCAGGCTGAACAAGCCAAACTTCTTCAGCCCTGCCCACATCTCTGATCCAGTGGGATAGATCTGCACCCCTTGGTGCTGGAGGGTACTTTTCAGTAGCAGCATGGACTTTTGGAGAGCTACATGGAGAGGGTTTCCCCTTTGGCTGTCTGCAGCCCATGGCTCCAAACCCTCTGCTTAACAAAGCCAAGCAAGGTTGGCCGGCGTCCCCGTGTGCCCAACATGTCCCCCTGCTCGGGGTGATTGTTGGGGTCGAAATCCTGCCCAGATCATTTTTAACCTTCTGCAACTTTGGCTCTGTCAGAACTAAGGCAGCTCTGTGGGTCGCCAATTCCAACCAGCTCTCTCTTGTATTCCCCTCTCCAGGTGGCAGCAGCCTGAAAAGCGCCCGTAATCCCTCTGAATGAGCCACACAGCACAGAAACAAAGTCCAACTCCATTCTATTGTCTTCATCTCCTTTTAACACGGGCTGTTTCAGCCACCCAAGATAAAAGCAGGCAAGGATCTCACAGCTCACTGTGCTGGGACCCTGACAGAAGAGGTAGGAAAGGTCCACCAGACCTCACCATGGCCCTGGAGGGTTTGTCTGCAGAGCTGCCAGGGCTCCTGTCATCCTTTTTTCAACTCCATTTAAAAAATTAATATATTCTTCCATCCCATCTCCTCCCACAGCTGGTGCCTTTCACAACTTTTTTTTAGCAAAGTTCAATCTGATCTTTTTTTTTTTAACTCCAGCCTGGGTTACATTCCTCATTTAACTCTAAAACTTCCCCTTTGGACAGCAGGTATAATTGAGAGACACCTTGTAGACTTCATCTGAAAGATGCTGGCACATGTCTCTTAGCTTGACCAACTTGCTAAGAAAATGTATCTCTGTGATTTCAAGGTGGTTTTCCCACATAGTTCCCTCAGCAGTGAGTGAACCGTTATTATCTTCTAGGACATGTAGTGATAGGACAAGGGGTAATGGTTTTAAAGCAACAGAAGGAAGATTTAGGTTAGATACAAAGAATAAATTCTTTGCTGAGAGGATGATGAGCCCTTGGCACAGGTTGCCCAGAGAAGCTGTGGCTGCTCCATCCTTGAAGAGGTTGAAAGCCAGGCTGGATGGGGCTTGGAGCAACCTGGGCTGTTGGGAGGTGTCCCTGCCCAGGGCAGGGGGTGGCACTGGATGGTCTCAATAATCCCTTGCAACCCAAATAATTCTATGATTACATGAGTACAGCCATGAAAGCTTTATGCACCCTTCTAGCATGGCTCTATGTTAAGAGTAATCCTGTCTTGCTGTCCATCACACTTTGTAGTGTGTTTCTCTTGCATTCAGGAGCAGATCCCTCATACCTACTCCCCCAGCCAGGCTGTGAGGACACACTGTGCTGAGCACTCAAGCCACAGATGCTTTGCCACCACCATGTCCAGCTCCAACTCATTTCCAACACCTTCAACTGGTGAAAGCCCTGATGCAGTAAAACTGCTTCAGAGCATCCTGTCTGTGCTGGAGCCAAAATTTAGGTCAGACTCATACCAGGGCAGTGGTGCAGGTAGATAGTCCTAGTCATACAGGTTGAAAGGGACTTTTCAGATCATCTGGGTCCAACCATTAACCCAGCTCTAACAAGCCTTGTACCTGAACAGGGATTTGAACCCTTGACCTTCAGATTAGGAGTCTGATGATGCTCCAGTTTGGCTTATCTGCAACGGATACTTTGAGCTACCAAGTTGGGAGTGAATGGGATCAGGAGGGAGAACCTTGGGGCAGCTTCTGGAGTCCACACCAGAGGGACCTGCCTCACACTGACCCTGCCTGGATCCTGTGCTGACATCTCAGGAGCTGGCAAAGAGATGTCCCTGCTGATGCCAGATGAGTTCTGGATGGCTCCAGCAACATGGACTGCTCCATCCTGCCCTTTGCACATCTTCCCTATCCCTGCCTCCCCCATAGAAGGACCACAGCTTTGCCTCCTTGACCCCAGAAGATGCTGGGGCCAAAATGAACAAGACCTCAGTGAAGAAGCAGCCATGAGCTATGTTCTGTGCATAGCTCTGTTTAAAGGAAAACAACTGCCCCGTGCCAGGTTAAATACAACTCCCCTTTTCTTACTTATATAACATGGTAACTTTCTTTCAACAGGTTCACTTTATTACTGGCCCAACAAAGTGTTACACAGACCTTATGTTTCTTGGCCACAATGGCCAAGACCCTTTAGGAAAAGCAAAGCTGTTTGGAGTCAAGGCAGGGAACATCTCACTGCTACATGTCAAGGTCTATGTGAACCACATGGCGTATGGATGTTTGGGGAAGGTAGGAGAAGCTGGCAAGAGGGGTGGGCTTTCTTCTGATGGGTTTCTGCCTTGTGTCACTGCATGGCTGAGTCCAAGAGGAGAAATGTCAGCACAGCTCAGGCTGTTTGTCATCTCCAAAGCAGGGTCTGTCCTCCATCTAGCACACCTTGGGTGGCCTCACGCATGTTCTTGACTCAATCTTGGTTCTTCCTTCCTCCTGATGAACAGAAATCTCAGTTTCCAACAGAAAGGTTAGAAAAAGATTTCAACTTTGGGTCTCCACAACCAGACCTTCACAAGAGGTCAGGTTTGGGTTGTAAGGAAATTAGTGGAGAAGGATTTGTGGTGAAGGCAGACCTTCCTATCACCAAACCTTGGCAAATAATGTGGGATCCAAGGAGATTCATGACCCTTCGAGCTCTCACTTGCTGGGGTTTGGTGTCTGCAAAACCCATGGTTGGCCAGTTCATGAAGTCAGCTGTTGTTATGGAACAGTATCTTTGAGCTCAACGTTTTCCAAGAACATCAGAGCTTTGGCAGCAGTCTGGGGTTAACAAAACAACCTGGTGTAGACAGGGAGACATCCTCAGTCAGCAGCTCGCTACGTGCTGGGGGGGAATCTGTCCAGATGCCAGCGATGTCCATTCCTCATCAGGAACAGCCCATGTCCACAGGAGGACAGCTCGTGAGATGCATCTGGAGAAAAAAGTCTCCTCGGCCTGCTGGAGAGACAGTAACTGCCTGGCTCCCACAGGCATTTCTCCACTACAAATGAAGTCTGCAGCCAAGAGCAACCTTCCTGACGTCCAACACACTGTCTCCTTCGGCGGTGCTGGGACCGCAGCAGCAGCCGGCGTCTCCAGGGACAAGCCCGTCTGGAAATGTCATTAGCATGTGTCACCTCTGCCTGTTTGGAAGGATTAATCAGAACGAGGAACTCAACTTTTTAATGAGTCTTTTCATGGTGTGTTACTGGGGGAGAGGAAAAAAAAACCCCACACTCTTTTCCCCTCAAGCGAAACAGATTTTCCTATAAAATTTATAGACCATGAAAAGGGCTTCTGGAGAGAGAGTTCAGAGGTGGCTGGCCTTGTGAGGGTGGAGGCACCACCCTCCTTCTCCTCCTCTTCCTCCTTGGATGAAAACGAAACAAACAAGCAGAAAAGTCCCAAGAGCAGATAACTGAAGGCACATCCCTCACTGGAATGAGTGAGTGGCCTTTGTTGGCAAATGACCCTCAGATGGATAAAGGCACCTCAGTTCTGGGGTGGGCACACACCCACCACCATGACCATAGGGGTTTGGCTCCTCCAGGAGACATCCCTACACCAGGGGCAGTCCCACAGGCTTTGCTTGCATTGAAATATCACTCAGAAACTTCATCCAAGCTGGACCATGCTGTGCTGGGCACTCTGTGGGTGTATCAAGAGGCTCAAGTTGGAGAGTTTATAGACACAGTACACCAAGTGGAGAAGGAAACTATGGATGTGGCAAGAGCTCACATGCATCTTGGTCTGTATTTTGATAGCCATGGAGGTTATGTCTGAGGTAGGCACACCAAATTCCATTTCAGAGTCCTGGGGTAGAAGGAGATACCTCTAGAATTGTGCATTTCACCTTATGGCAGATGTCTGAAACAGCACAATGCCTGCAGAAGCTATTGTCCATCACCTTAGGTGAGATATTCAGACTCAGTATCCCTCTTCCATCCCTGGGCAAGGTGCAGGAGCATCCTGAGATTATCATTCACTGAATCTGTCAGTGGGGGGAAAGGGATAACTTTGTGTTGGACATTCTCCAGCCCCACAGCCAGCTTCAGAGGACTTCAGGAAAAGGTGTCCCCTTGTGAGTGAGGGATTGGGGACATGGGGATGGAGAGTGGGGAGGGATGAGCAGGATTTCCGTGCCCACTTAAGAGAACAAATTATTCCTGCATAGTCCACCCTTCCCTCCAGTGGAGAGTAATCCTCACAACCATGACAGCCACTTCTCTTAGCCTCAGAGAACTGTATAAATCAGAGCAGAACAAAAGTCCTTCACTGGGAGCTGCCTCTCAAGGGCATGTGTGCTCCCTCTCAAAGGGCAGGCACATTTCTCTGTAGGACATTTTCTCCAGGGATGGTGACTCTGACAGCAGAGAGATTAAGCAAAACAGCACACTCAACCTACCCTTCTCCAGGATCTCTCCATGGGTGGAACAAACCCATCAGAGTCAAACCACAGGGCAGAGCCATAATTCACACTTGTTACTTTGCTGCTTACTGGCTTTAATGGCCTATTTTTTTCCTACTTAATGTTTTCAAAGTTTTGGGTAATAATTACATAGAATACAAGCTCCTTTTGGCGTCAGAGCTGGAAAACTTGGAAATAATAAGGAAAAGCAAACCAAATGTACCAATTATTAGAGTCCTCAGGGAACCTGCAGAGCTCTAGTGAGCTGTATCCAAACCTTCAGAGGAGCCATTCAGACGACATTCCTCCCTGGATTGGTAAACAGGCTCACACGAGCCCTCGCCCACACACCCTGAGTGAAAAAGCTTTAAATCAACCCAAAACCAGGCAAACTTTCTGAGCTGAAGGAACCACAGATTCTTTTGTAATTAGCCACACTGCAGTTTGCCCATCTCCATCAGTAAGGGTGTTCATCACTCACTGCAGCATGAGAGAGATAACGGGAGTGAATGAGCACTGACTTCCCCCCGTGCTCTCACAGACCAAGATGTGTTTTCTCACAGCTTCTCTAAGCAATCAGGGCAGCAAACTCCTTTCTTTCCCAGTTGTATTTGCCCCAGTGGAGACCTGGGCTCAGGCCAGCCAAACAAGGTACTGAAAACCTGAGTCAAGGGCAGCTTAAGCCCTTCTGCTCCTCAGGAGGTTTCTTGGGAATGGGTTATTTTTCTCCGAGCTCCTAATTATACAGCTACTTGCACAGACAGCTTTTGGCTGCTGGGTTGTGCCCTGTGTGATGACTTTAAGGCTTGGATGCTGGTGGGGTGTGGGACTGTGACTTCTGCCTGTTGCTGTGTCTCTCTGCCTGCCCCAGTGCTGGCAGGAGAAGCTCTTGGTGCAGTGTGCACCTATTCCCACCCCACATCTCCTGCAGAAGACTCTCCTTGAGCTGGGGACCAGTCCCCACCTTGCTGACATTGCTGAAGAAGAGATAAGTATCTCTTAGGTGGCAGCTCACTGCAGATGGGACACAGCATTTTGGGCAAGGGATCCTCAGAAGATCCCTTGAGCCACCTTGGAACCTTCCAGCACCTTCACCATTCTCCAGATGGTAGAAAAAGGGACAATAAAAGCAGAACCAGGGGCAAAAACTGCTCTGCAGCCAGAGTCTCCCACCGACCTAGATGAATGTAACTGAAAACCTGGCCTGGAAATGACTTTGGAGGAGAAGGAAGTATTAAAACAGTGAAGAATGAACAACAGCCACATGTGAACATCATTATTCATACAAAGAAGTGCCATCCCTGAAAGCTGAGCCAAGAAACCAACTGCCATGAGGTTCCTCTGTGTAGGAAATAACAAGGGATTGTGCAACTGCTGTTGTTGTCAGAGCATCCGACCAGAGCTGGGAAGTTGAGTTATAGCTTTTGCCAACCTGCCTGGGTGTCAAACCCACCACAGATCCCTCAGTAGATGTGCTTCAGACAGAGATCACCAGGGTGACCCTTGTTGGAGACTTTGGGAGGAAGCATTTTTATGTTTGGTTTTTGGTTTGGGTTTGTTTTTTTTTTTTCCACTGCAAAACATCTAAATGTAGTAGAAATATCTTTGGGTTTATTTCAGATTGAAATGGTTTCATTTGAGGTTTTGAAAGCCAAGCCAAGCCAAAAGTTTGGATCTCAAACAAAAAAAAAAAGGGAAACATTTTTGTCCTGTTTGGAATTGCCTTCCATCAGATAATCAAAAACTTCATGGAAAGGGAAGAGTTTCCTCCAAGCGTTCACATCCAATTTGAAACAGTAAATTAAAAGAAGGTGAATGTTTTCTAGCAGCTCCCTTATTAGCAGAGATGTAACTTCCTTCCCACCACCATCAGGACACAACCTCCCCTGCTCTGTCTGCCCTCCTTCCTTCACCACCACTAATGGGTGGTGAGTTTTAGGACACCCAGTTTGAAGCTGAATTGTCTCCATGTGGTTTCCAGGGGGTCTGAGCACTCCCTTTCCCTGCCCACCCTCCCTGTGCCCTCTGCACCACTGGCTTGAGGGCATCAAGCTGATATTTCCCTGATATTACTTTGTTTTCCTTCTAACTGCTGCCACATCAGTGTCTACATCCCCCCAAAACTGGGGTATGTACACAAATATTAAAAAAAAACCATTCCAGAGTATCCCCAGCTTGCAAAAAGAGGGCTACATACTATTCACCCTCTGCAAACCCTGCATGAAAAATGACAAAATGAGGCTAAATCTCTGCTTTCTCTTTTTTTCTTCTTTTTCTCCCCCCTCCTCTTTCTAATGTAGGGAAGGTAAGACTCCTGAGCTGAGCCCTGGGGATTGCCTTTATTTTCTCTTTCATGATATTTACTAAAGACTTAAAGATGGGAAGAGGCAGAAGCCCGTGGAGTGTATAGGCTGAGATGAAAAGGTCCCGGATCCCCAGCGGGATAGGAAGGCTTCCAACAGGAGGCACAAGCTGCTCAGCTTTGTTTCTCAATTCAAACATGGTACCATGGCACAAAAGGAGGTGAATAATATCGCTCTCCCAGGCGGCCAGCCCACGCCTCGCTGCTGCCCATAATAATAATAATTCAAAACCAGAAAAAAAAAAAAAAGGATACCAGCAAGAAAAATGATTTGGGATTAAGGGTTCCCGTGCCCCACCTGCTGGCTCGGGGTATTCTTCAGCTCCCACAGAGCTCAGGCACCCCAGGGTAGGATCCATCCCTTTCCGGGCCACCATTGACATGCTGTGGGATCAAAATGCCTACGGCAAGATTCCCAGGGAGCTGATTGTGGGAGTAAAAGGGCGACCTGTCAATGACTCCGTGGGGTTGTGGGGATGGGGCAGCTCAGGGGTTTTCTGCGAGGCAGAGGTTGGAGGGGGAACAGACAGCACAATGCACTCTAATGCCCGAGCTGACCAGGGCTGGCACCCCAGGAACCCCCTGTAATCTGCCATTATATCCCCCCTTTTGACATGGTTTTCCTCTGCTTAATGTTTTTCTTTGGGCTTTGGTCCCAAGGAACAAGGCTGAGCTGGCTGGCCCCTTCCCAAGCCCCAAGGTGTGCAGACAATGCTCAATTTTCTCCTAACAGCACAAATACAATGAGAGACTCAAGCCAGCCTTGGATGTCAATAGAGTGCCTTAAGCCCACCCTTCTTTCCCCACAGACACAAAAACCACTACCATCCCCTGCATCCAAGGATGAGGAGCTCCACAGAGATGGAGAAACAATCTCTTTGACTTGCATCAAGATCCAACCAGCTTCTCTCACGTTTCCACAGAACATCCTGCCCCATCAGCATCCACACATCCCTGTGTCCCATTCCAAGTGTGATCTCTTTGACTTGCATCAAGATCCTACCAGCTTCTCTCATCCCCTTCTACATGAGGTCCCACAAGTTTCCACAGAGCATCCTGCCCCAACAGCACCCACACATCCCTGTGTCCCATTCCAGGTGGTGGTAGGTGTGTCTCAAAGGCTGAGGAATGAAGTTCTCAGTTCCCCAGACACACAGACTCTCCCTGCCACATTCACTGCATAAGTCAGGCTTCACCAAATAGGTTCAAGTGCTGTGAAAACCTCACACCAACAGCCAGCTTCAAATTCTGCTGCAAGGGCAGGACAAGTGGCTGCTCCTGGCCCTCCACCATAGCTGCTGGAGAACATCATCATCACCTGCACTGGCCGGGCTGGAGGAGCATCATCCCTTGTGTGAGTTGGCTGGAGGAACACCACCTGCTATGGGTTGGATTGGGCTGGAGAACCATCACTACTCACTCTGGTCATGCTGGAGGATCATCACAACCCACCCTGGCCAGGCTACAGGAGCCTTGGTCAGGCTGAGGGATCAATGCCACTTGTTTCAGCTTTCTGGAGGAGTATCACTGTCCTTTCTGGCAGGGCATGATGAGCACCACCACCCACCCAGTCTGTGCTGGAGAAGCATTGCTGCCCTTCTTGGCCAACCCCAGAGCACCTTGGCAGACTCTGAATGAAGGTCCTTGCTGGCCTGGCCAAGCCAGAAGGTCAGTGGTGCTGACAAGGCGCCACGGCAGAACAGAGAGAAAAGGCTAAAACTGAAGCTGGAGGGAACAGAGCTGTGACTAAGGCTCCCTTGGAAAATAAAGCCACTCTGTGGAATGTCTCAGCTGACACAGAAACCTGCGTGGGCCATTTGGAGAGCTGTGACCTTTGCAGCAGGAGCTGCTCAGACTCATCACCCCAGTCTGTCCTCACAACTCTGCCTGGCTCCCACTGGGATCAATGAGGATGCATCAATTAACTCCAAAGAAGCTGCCACCACCTCCCCCATCAGCTTCATCCAGCATCAGAACAAGCCCTTACAAGCCCATAAATAAATAAATCATGGAATTTTCATACTGTTTTACATCAAACAGTACGAAACTGCCCCTCAACTCAGCTCTGGTGAGACCCCAACTGGAGTTACTGTGTCCAGTTCTGGAGCCCTCAAAATAAGAAGGACATTGAGCTGTTGGAGCGGGTCCAGAGGAGATGAGAGGGCTGGAGCACCTCTCTTCTGAGGACAGGCTGAAGGAGTTGGTGTTGTTCAGCCTGGAGAAGAGAAGGCTCAGGGGAAACCTCAGAGTAGCTTCTCAATACCTGAAGGGGGCCACAGAAAGACTGAGGTAGGACTTTTTAATAGGGTCCTAGGACTGGGAGCTATGGATGCAAATTGGAAGAGGGGAGATTCAGGATGGAGATAAGAAAGAAATTCTTTCCTGTGAGGGTGGAGAGACACTGGAAGAGGTTGCCCAGACCGGTTGTGGATGCCCCCTAAACTCCTGGAGGTGTTTAAGACCAGGCTGGATGAGGCATTGAGCAACCTGGTGTAATGGGAGGTGTCCCTGGCAGAGGGGTTGGAACTAGATGATCTTTAAGGTCCCTTCCAACCCAAACCATTCTATGATTCTACAAAAACTGGTGGGGTCTTTAACCCATTAACAACCATGCCCTTCAACTGCTCAGAGGTTGTGCTGAGAGGTGCTTTCTGCTGGGCTGAGGTTTTCTTCTCTTGGAATGATGTTGCCACAGGACTCACCAGTCCAGGTTGGAAAGGAACTTTCAGATTTCAGAGTCCAACCATCAACCCAACTCTAACAAGAATCATCCTAAAATCACATCTCTAAGTTCTACATCTGCCCATCTCTGAAATCCCTCCAGGGACAGTGGCAGAACCACCTCCCTGAAGTCCCTGCAAAGACTGGTCACTGCTTCATATGGGCAAGAGTGGAATTTGTCACACTTCTTTAAAGAGGTACATCAAAAGGCATTGCCAAAGAGGACAATTTGAGGGCATTACAGTCCCAACACAACATTGCATCACTCACCAATTGTGTGTCTAAGCCCAGATGAAACACAGCTTTCAGTATGAGACTGTGATGAAGTGACAATCTTGCCCACATCTATGGGAAAGGTCTGCAATGCATTTATCTCACCGAGAACTGGGAGCCTCTGGTAATCTGCCTTAATCTTTTAGATGAGGTTCTGAATTTACAAGAGATTCAGTCTGGTTTTCTGGCCAGAAAGGGAAACCCTGGAATGCATTGTGTCCTGATGTTCTGTGATGCCGTGACAATCTCTACAGCATCTTCTTGAGCTAGTAATTTCAATGCTCAACAGGGTGTTGAGTATTGAGTTGTTTAAGAGGTTTCAGTTCTCTGTCTAGCATTTTTGCCTCCTGCAGGGCTGGGAATTGCTACAAATTTTATTTTGTTTTGAAAGAAAGCAGTTCCTGACTCCTGTTTGCTTCCACCTCCAGCTGCATTGCTCATGGCTCTATGGCTCATGACTTCTCTTGGCCTTGTGGCACCAAAACTAAGACAATCTGAGACTTGGATGTACTTGGTCATTGCAATCCCTAACATACCCAAATCAAGCTTAAAAGGAGAGCCCCAGCCTGGATCAGGGAGAGAAGCAGGATGGCCCCTCATAGTGCACTCCTCATCCCTGCTCTCTCCTCCAATGTCTGCACTTGAGGTTCTGCACTTCATCTCCTTCATAAAACTGATGCTAGGCAGAATACTTGGCTCAGCTGGAGCATGACCCATGGCTATAAATCTGCACCACTCCCCCTGCTTACTCCCCCATGGAGCTGCTGTCACTGCCCATTTTGGGCTGAAAAACCAAACATGACGTTTCCCAGGTGCGGATGTGTTTGTCTCCTCTCCCTCCAGACTTCCTTGGCTTCTCTCTCTTTCTGAAGAGAAAGAGATTGAGCAGGCTCTACCTCCTGGATGGAAACATTGAGGCAATGGGCAGGCTGGGCCAGAGGGATTGCTCTGACAGCTGGATCTCCAGCCACCCCACCGTTTGTCCACGGTGAGGAGCAAGGCTGGAGGTCTTGCTCCACGAGGGCTGCAGAGGAAACCAGTTTTCCCAGTCCCAGTAGTGAGGTCGGTGGGGAGGTTTCCTGGTGCTCAACTAAGAGCTCATGGAGCAGTTGGAAGAAAATAGGACAATTTGGAAAGCTGGCCTTGTGGCAAGACACTAAACAGAGCTCCACAGCTTCTGTCCTCCCTGCATGTACCCCTTACAACCTCTCAGCTGGTTTCTGCTGGACTAAAGGGAGACAACTGCTCTTCAAGGGGATAACATGGCCCAAATGGAGTCATGGAGACTGTGTAGCTTTCTGGCCTTTACAAAGGGGTAGACAAAATGCAGCACAACTAAATATCAAGTTTTTGGACTCCAAGTGGTCTCAGCCACTTGTAAATCCCCCTCCAATACCAGTAAATTCATATAAAGAAATTGAAAATGCCCCAGATGTGCAATCCATAGAAGCAAAAGCTACTAAACTACTATTGCTATTAATATGCTGCTAAAACTAATAACATGAATGCCACCTTTGGGTCAGAAGCCTCTAAATTACAAAGAAAACACCAGCCAGTTATTGCCATAGGGGTGCCCCATATTCCAACACCTCCCAGGGATTCTGGAAACAGGATCCTACACTAACAGGTCCTTTCTTCAGACGAGTGTGGCCAGTTTAAGTACCAGATACAGTCAAGATTGGCAACAGGCATTTAAATGGCTTTTACCTGAATCACAGAATATCAGGGATTGGAAGGAACCTCGAGTGATTATCTAGTCTGATCGCCCTGACAGAGCAGGAACACCTAGACCAGGTCACATAGGAACATAGCCAGATGGGTTTTGAATGTCTCCATGGAAGGAGACTCCACACTCTCTCTGGGCAGCCTGTTCCAGTGTTTTGTCACCAGAAGGAGGTAACACAATGCACAACTATCAGCTTTGTAGAACAGGATCATCTAAGAGCTCCTAACTGTGACACTGGGGCTGCAGGCTCTCAGTGAAGGCAGGAGTAACAAGCAGCCTGGAGTAGTGTCCCTACAACACACTCCAGCTGTGTGTTCCACAATCTGCTCATGAGGGACAGAAGCACTCCCAAACTCAACTCCTGTGTCAGCCCTGAGTGACTCTTATGGCTCATTGTCTGCTCAAGATTTTCCTCAGTCTGTCTCTGTGTGGAGGTGGGTTTTATTCCTGCAGCTAGTGCTAGAAGATTGTACAGTGATAAGAAGTGACTGGGGCTCGTTATGGGATTGCTTAACAAGCTGATGACATTTTTATGGATGAGGAAAGTCCCAGGCTGATTAGGCTCTTTGATTCTTCAAAGATGCCAAGACTCCCCTGACTAACAAACCCTGCTCACATTCTTCTCTGCAGTGAACTTTCTTTTAGGTCCCACCACATCCAGGATTCCTCTCTTAAAATCATAGAATGGTTTGGGTTGGAAGGGACCTTAAAGATCATCTAGTTCAAACACCTCTTCCATGGGCAGGGACACCTCCCTCTTCCTCATCAGCCTGAAGTCAGGTGCAGGAATAACCTTGCTTTGGGTGGGAAATTTGCCCTTCTCAGACATAGAATGAGAAGCTCCCAAAGAGGAGGTGTCCATGGCAGACTGGAGCCTCCCAGGTTGGGATGGGAGAGTGAGGCTGGATACAAGCTCATGTCTGTAAATATGGAAAGGGTGAGTGTCAGGAGGATGGAGCCAGGCTCTTCTCAGTGACATCCAGTGATAGGACAAGGGCAATGGGTGCAAGCTGGAACACAGGAGGTTCCACAGAAATATAAGAAAAAACTTTGTCGGGATGAGGGTGAGAGAAGAGTGTCCCAGGCTGCCCAGAGAGGGTGTGGGGTCTCCTTCTCTGGAGACATTCAAACTCCACCTGGACACCTTCCTGTGTGACCTGATCTGGGTGTTCCTGCTCTAGCAGGGTTGTTGGACTAGATGATCTCTTCAGGTCCCTTCCAATCCCTGATATTCTGTGTGACTCTGCTAAGGTCAGGAGAGGGATGCAGGCTGAGGTGTTGCACAAAGGCACTGCTGTGTGTGGCTTTGCAAGAGCCAATCCTGCCTCCTTGACAGATAAGGTGGCTTAGAAAGAGCGAGTTAAGTGTGCCAGGGTGTAGGGAGACTTTGTGAGGGGGGCTTTTCTAAAATCCCACACAAGAGGCTGTTAAGGAAAGCTGGTAGCCAGAGGATAAGGGGCCAATTCCCATCTTAAACCCAGCCTCGGGTAGCAGAGACAAAGAGTTTCAACCCTGTGAGGGCTTGGCATGCCAGGAGGTGAACAGTGCCTGGGGCGCAGTCATAATTAAAAATAATAACACTGAGCGCTTTCAAAGCACTTGGTAAACACGATTAACTAATTAGTCAACTCTTTACTAATTAACCAGTCACAGGACTGGTGTTGCTCAATATGTTTAATGATCCGGAGAGAGGGTGAATAGCTGGGGGCGATAGCAGCGAGAGCTGAGCAAGGGATCGACTGGGGAAAGCTAGGATGTGCTCACAGCAGGAATGGGGCTCAGGGGGACAGGAGGGGACCCTCACCCTGGGCATGGACTGAGATTGACCCTTTGATTGTCCCAAAGACTGAGCTGTCATCTTCTCCTCTTCCCCTCACAACACCTCTCGCCCTCCTCTAGGAGTGGAGGATTCCTGTGGCCACCAGGGGTTAACTTTTCCAGCTCTTTAAGCACAGCAAGAGGGAAATGGAAATTTTCTAATAAGCCAGTTCAGTCTTAGATCTGAACTTATCAGTTTGAGATCAGCCCCAGCTGAGCTACATATTAACCCTCCCCCCCTCAAAATGCAATAAACCTCAAGCTTCACTTGAACACTCCCCAGCACAGTGAAGATGAGTCTCCTCTCTCATCCCTTCCAGTAAACCCAGAATTAGAGTAACATCAGTGGAAGAATGGGAAAAAGAAGAGGACAGTATGACCAGGGAGATTCCCTGTTTGCCACATTATTGCTAATTGGCCAGTTCTCACACCCTGCCTCAGTTTTCCTGGGGCATGTTCTGTGTGTGTGCTGGAAGCTGCCCCAAAGACTTGGTGAAAAGCCTCTCCCCAAAAGACACAGGGGGATGGGTTGTGATTGCCCCACATCTTTCTTCCTCTCTGTGAACCCTTGTCTTCTTCTGCCTGTGCTAATCCCTGTGAGGTGTCCTTAAAGATGGTCCTGGTGGCACCAGATTGTCTTTCTTGCTCATGACAGGTGTCACACTCAAAGGATGGCAGCTCCTGTCTGGTGGCTACAGCACATCTCAGTGCCCTGAAGGGCACCTTCATAACCCTGTCATGATCCTGGCAGGGAATGCCACATTTGGGTGCAGAACTTAGGAATTTCACGGACTCACAGAATGTCAGGGATTGGAAGGGACCTAAAAAATCATCTAGTTAAATCCCCCTGCCAGAGCAGGAACACCTAGACCAGGTCACACAGGAAGGCATCCAGGTGGGGTTTGAATGTCTCCAGAGAAGGAGACCCCACACCCTCTTTGGGCAGCCTGTGCCACTCTTCTCTCACCCTCACCCTCACAAAGTTTTTTCTTCTATTTCTGTGGAACCTCCTGTGCTCCAGCTTGCACCCACTGTCACTTGTCACTGGGAAGAGCCTGGCTCCATCCTCCTGATACTCCACCTTTCCATATTTATAGACATTAATGAGGTCGCTCCTCTGTATATTTACCAAACATGATTCTCAGAATTAAATGTTATGTTTTCTAGTGCCACAGATGCAGCAAGAACTGTAAGACAGTTCCCATAGCTGTTATTGAAACATCACATCACACAGATTCTTTCTCCTCAGCACCAGGAGGAGTTTATTCCCTGTGGGGGAATGAAATGCCAGGGTTATGAAGCCCTGTGCAGCCCCAGAGGGGGACAGCAGTGTCCCAAGTGCTGTTTTTCCAGAAATAGCTGAGAAATGAATTTGCCATGGGACCTGCAAACCTGCAGCTGGTGGGATCCCAGGGCCAGACAGCATCTCAGCCATAGCTACAGCCTCTTACAGGATATCTGTGAGAAAAATCAGGCTATAGAGAAGGTCTGACACTGGGACTTTTCACCTGGAACAGCTTTGGCTGGATGGGTTCTCTCCACCAGACATCCCCAGCGATGTGGAGAGGGACACTCAGTGCAGGGAAGTCAGGGGACTGGAGAAGATGAGAGTGGTGGTACTGGGTGCTCTGCCCATGATGTTGGAGAATCCCACCTCCCTGGAGGGACCTGAAAAAAGCATCATCTCCATTTTCTCCTAGCTGTCCCCCACCCCTTGAGAAATGAAGGCCCACCACTGGGCAAGCAGCTCCCAGCTGAGTTACCAGCTTGCTACTGTGGTCACAAACGTTTCCAACTGCAAACTCTTGATCCTGCAGTTACTGAGAGAGAAGGAAAGAAAAATTCTCCCATGCAGAGGTCAATAGAGAAAAATCCCTGTGGCCTGAATACCCACTATAGGGAGCCCAAGCAGGCTGGCAGGGAGGCTGAGGGTCTGGGTGTCTGCGTTGCCACACTTGTAGCCAGGTTGCCATGGCTCATCCTCAGTGCATCCACATTCTGGGGGGCTGCTTCTAACCCACATTCAATGGGCTCCTGCTTCTTCCAGCACTGAGAAGGACAGTTGATTTGCAGAAGAAAAGCCAGTCCTTAGTGGTCCTGTCATGTCATCTCCCCAGGGGGTTCACAAAGGACTGTGGGTGCTGCCCAGAATGGTGCTGCCAGCACTGCCCAGCACTGGCTGCTGGTGGGCACAGTGCCTGCTCCCCTCCCTGGGAAGGGGTGCTGTACCCCAGGGTGGCCTGGCACCCACTTCACCCTGCTCAGCTGGGTTCAGTCTCCTGGATGGCTTCTCTGGGAGCCCCATAAAGGGGACCTGAAGCATGGTGGCCAGTGGTGAGGATACACAAGTGGCCACGTTGCCTTAAATGCATGGGTCAAATTAGCATTACCGAGCACATCTGGGTGCTGGGGCAAAGGCAGTGTGAGATTTGAGTTCCATCAGAATCATGGCAAAAGCCACCAAAGCAGCCAGGAAGGATATGGAGACTCTGCTTTGGGTGTTTTCTTAAGATGAGACCCACAGCAGGGTGTCCAGGGGGATGGTGGGGCTGTGGGTGCTGCTCAGACTCCACAAGACACCCACAGCTGCCCTGGGGACTGGGGTTTTTACTCCACCAAGAAGCCCTACTGGCATCTGCAATTGCTGGAGGAGGGGAGTTGGGTGCTTGGGCCACATTTACCCACCCCCCTCCTCTCCTTCCCCGGGGGATGAGAACTGAAATAAAAGGTCCATTTCTTTAGAAAGCCAGGCCTGCCTATGGGAAGGGTCCCTGTATCCATGCAGCTCGCTCAGCCTCCCTCTCCCCTGTTTAATAATCTCACTCCTGGCCCTGAATTCATTCAGGCTTTGGGAAGGATTAGCTGACCTTTCTTTCAGAGCTTGGTAAGCCAGGGATGTTAAAGTTTCCCAAAAATTAAACTCTCAGGAGGCTGTCTCCAAGGCTGGGCTGCCCCCCCAGGTCAGGGACAGACCTGGGACTGTCCCTTCTCCCCCCTCCTTCCCTCTAAGACAGCACTCAGATCCATGCACATCATCTGTCCTGGTGCAAGGGGAAACCAGCTCATTTTATCTCCTAGAAGACAGTTTTTCAGACTGTCCTCTTCATCATATATGGGTTTCAGTGCCTGCTTTCCTGGCTTCTGCCACCCTCAGAGGGAAATGAGAGCTGAGGGTGAGCTGGGGAACTGGGGTTTGGGATGTGAGGAAAAGCTTTCTAAGAAGAGATGAGGTTATCACAGCAAACAGGTGGCATGAGATGCCAGGGACAAGCTGCTTTCACCTTTATTAGAGTATTCACATAGCCTGGGAAGCACTTTGCTACCTTAGGACTCAAGGTGAGACTGAGCACAAGGAGTTATGTGAACTCCCAAATTCAGGGATGACAGAGTGACACAGAAAGCACTTCAGCAGAGGTGGAATTGTAAGACAAGGCAGTGCTTTCCTGCCCAAGTGAATCTGATTCTCTGACCTGCTCTTTGCTGGATGCATAAGAGATCTAGGGAAATTATCTTATTTTATTTTCCACATTTTTTTTTGCTATTAAGTCTCCCCTGATGCTGACTCTCAGAGCTGGGGGATGCAATCAGAAAGGGCACCACCATCAAAAGCACATTTTATCTCCCTGCAGCCTGGGACATAAAGCTGGCTCCAACAGTGGTGGAGGAAGTCAAATTGCTGCTTCTCCCATTTGAGAACCTGAAGAAAGCAACTGGGGCTCTGGGAGAGCTGGTGGCTGCATCTCTCATACCCCCATCACCTCCCAAAGTGCTGCCCAACCCTGGAATCCTGGAGACAGGACGTTCCCTGTTGCATTTTGGGCTCTGCCATTTGGGGGTATGTTGGCAGCACAGGAAGGAATTTGTCAGTCCCAGCAAAGCTTGAGTGCAGCCAAACCAGACCTCCTGCTCCCAGCCCAGGTGGGGAGAACAAATTACACAGAGGGAGAACAGGGCTTCATCTAAAGCCTGGGGAAACTGGTGGTGGGAGCAGAAATTATTCCTCTTCCTCCCACTCGCGTTCCTTCCCCAATCTCAGCTCAGCTGCAGAGTGTGGAAAGAAGTGACCATGTCACAGCCACACAAAAGCCTGACTCCAGTAAACTCACAGAATCACAGAGTATCAGGGATTGGAAGGACCTCAAAAGTTCATCTAGTCCAATCCCCCTGCCAGAGCAGGAACACCCAGATCAGGTCACACAGGAAGGCAAAAAGGTGGGATTTAAATGTCTCCAGAGAAGGAGACCCTACACCCTCTCTGGGCAGCCTGTGTCACTCTTCTCTCACCCTCACCCTGACAAAGTTTTTTCTCCTATTTCTGCAGAACCTCCTGTGTTCCAGCTTGCTCTGAGTCCTGTCACTGGAGGTCACTGAGAAGAGCCTGGCTCCGTCCTCCTGACACCCTATTTATAGACAACAATGAGGTCACCCCTCAGCCTCCTCTTTCCCAAGCTCCCTCAGCCATTCCTCGTAAGGAAGATGCTCCAATCCCTTCACCATCCTCATGGCTCACTGCTCTTCTTCTTTCCAGTCACTTCAGCTCAGTTATTTTACAGAAGCTGCGAGGGGGGTGCCTTTGTCATCCATGTAAACTGCCTGTTTAAATGGGTGGCCATCTTATCATTTTATAGGCACCATAACCCGATGTGAGAAGCCTCTTTTACGACTCTCAACTCCCCTTGTCTCAAGCAGGAGCTGTGACCAGAGCACCAGGGAGTTTGCACAGATCCCCCATTTCCCCGGCAGAAAAAGGCATCAGGGATTTTCAAATAAAACCAAAAAATGAATAAAACTGTCTCCTGCCAGATAAATTAGATTATTGCTCTGGGGAGATGGGCTGCTTGGCTCCCCTGCTGCCGGATAAGCATCTGTTGCAGGTTCTCCCAGCAAGGAATGACCTCCCAAATATTCCAACAGCAGCTGGAGCAGGCACAAACACTCCGTGTTCTTTTTACAGCTGAACAGTGAGTGCTTGAGCTCTACTAAATCGCTGGCTGGTGGCCCCATCTCCTTCAAAGGCTCTGAGGGATGGGGGGGGGTGCAGAATCCCCATGTTGGAAGTAACGGGGTCCAGATTGTCACCTTGCAGTGAGTGCCGGAGGCTGAGCTTGTCCCTCCTTGAGGGTTTGGATGGTGCAAAGTGCACCCTTGGCAGGAGATCAGCAATATTAATTGCCCGTGAGAGGAAGCATATAATCAGCCTTCAATGCTGTATAATTACGCAGAAATTACCAGGAGAAATTAATTCCAAAAGGTGAACATATGGGCTGCCACAATGAATGCAGGGGCTGCCTTTGGCCCCTGGTTACTGCCCGTTGTAACTGAGGCTGGAATCTAGGCCAAAAGTGTGTTTTCTAGCTGGTGATTTACTGTACCAAAATGGAGCTGGTAATGAAAACCGGGCTCTGCTTCACACACAGGAGATTTCCAAGAAAAATGCCGCCAGGAACTCTTCCTTCTCCTCACAGCTGCCCGGCAGCACGGGATGTGCTTGAGTGAGTGCAGCTCTGAAGAGAAGGATTTGGGGGTGGCAGTGGATGAAAAACTCAAAATGAGCTGCCAGTGTGCACTTGCAGCCCAGAAGCTAATGAAATCCTGGGCTGCATCAAGAGAAGTGTGGCCAGCAGGTCAAGGTAGGAGATTTTGCCTCTTTGATCAACTCTGGTGAGACCCCACCTGGAGTTACTGTGTCCAGTTCTGGAGCCCTCAACATAAGAAGGACATTGAGCTGTTGGATTGGGTCCAGAGGAGGGCCATTTAGGATGATCAAAGAACTAGAGCAACTTCCTTCTGAAGACAGGCTGAAGGAGTTTTTCAGCCTGGAAAAGAGAAGGTTCAGGGGGGACCTCAGAGTATCTTCTCAGTACCTGAAGGGGGCTACAGAAAGGCTGAGGCAGGATTTTTTAATAGGGTCCAGGATGGCAGGAATAGGAATAATGGCTGTAAATTGAAAGAGGGGAGATTCAGGCTGGATAGAAGAAAGGAATTCTTTACTGAGAAGGTGGTAAGACACTGGAAGAGGTTGCCCAGAGAGGCTGTGGATGCCCCCTCCCTGAAGGTGTTTAAGGCCAGGCTGGATGAAGCATTGAGAAACCTTGTGTAGTGAGAGGTGTCCCCATGGCAGGGGGGATGGAACTAGATGATCTTTAAGGTCCCTTCCAACCCAAAATATGATTCTGTGTACCACTTTTGCCATGGGGAGAGGCAGAACCTCAACCCTGGCTGGCACTAGGCACAGGGAACAGGCTCCCCATCATGTCCTCATAGTCTCCAGACCACTTCTGCCTCTCCTTATCCTCTCCATCCCTTCTTGCTCCCCTCCACCTGAACCCATACTGGAGATTATTTCAGCAGGCAAATAAAAGATTATTCCACATTAACTGCAGCTTATTTCAGCAAGCAAATAAGAATCAGGCTTTATGACAATGGATTTTGGCAAACTGGTCTCCAAAATACCCTCCATGGGCTGGCCTCATGGTGCCAAACCTCCCCCACATCGCCCTATTCACCACAAGCCAAGTGGGTGCTCAGAATCACACAGAATCACAGAATGTCAGGGATGAGAAGGGACCTCAAAAGGTCATCTAGTCCAGTCCTCCTGCAGGAACACCCAGACCAGGTCACACAGGAAGGTGGCCAGGTGGGATATGAATGTCTCCAGAGGAGACTCCACACCCTCTCTGTGCAGCCTGTGCCACCTTTCTCTCACCCTCACCCTGACAAAGATTTTTCCATGGAACCTCCTGTGTTCCACTTTGCACCCATTGCCCCAAGTCCTATCACTGGAGGCCACTGAGAAGAGCCTGGCTCCATCTTCCTGCCATTCACCCTTTACTCTTAGCACCCACTGCAGCACCCAAAGCTGATGGAGCTCCATGGTGTGAGAGGAGACCTTCCCAACCCAAACTTCTGCTTCCTTGCCTTAAAAAACTCAATTGATTTAAGCTTTCTGGGTGCATGTAACAGCAGGACACCTCCCCTTGCTGAGAGCAGCAGGTGGAGAAAGCTGTGAAGGATTCAAGAGCAGGGAAGGGACCCTTCATCCCTTCCTATCCTCCTCCCCCCCATCCTTGGAAACACGGGGCAACCTGTGGGAAAGGGTTGGGAGATGGCGGAGTGCCACAAGCCAATCCCCCTCGCAGCAAAGGGGGAATTCATTGGCATGCCAGAGCTGTCCTGGGGCTCTTTCCAACACGGCACAGGCATATCAATGGATTTGAACCTCACATATCTCCCAGCAGAGAAAACCTCTCCGAGGGTAGAGGGAGGGAGATTGGTGGAAAGGGATCCCTAATACAAGGTGCCTCCATTAAAAACTTGGGGAGTCCCAAGGGAGAACTGGAAAGTGAGAGATCCAGGCACGGGGGGAGCTTTCCCAGCCAAAGCAGTGCGTGCCAGCCACAACAGGAAACTGTTGGGCTGGGTGACAAGTGCTGTGGCCTCTCCTTAGCTCTCTTACTGCCTCAATGGGTCCCCGGTGACTCGGCAATCAAGGTCCCATTCAAGCCAGGAAAGAGTCGAATCCCAGGGATGTGTGTTAGGCCAGCACTTTCCATTTCTCTTTTCAGTTGGTGGACACCTATAAATTTCCCTGGGACAGTGGTACAGCACATGCCTCCGCTGCAGCCACTTCCAGACTCCTTAAAAGTTAGCCCAGAGCCCTGAGAAATTCATTATATGAAGCAATTAACAGCCAGGCGTGTGAGTTCATGGACCTCCTCTCTGCCAAGAAGCAGAATTCTAAAACACCAGCACTGCCCAGCCAAGGCAAGCGAGGCAAATTATTGCAGATAAATACATTTATTCCAAATGTTGCCTCATTTTATAGCCCCTTTTATTTAAGGCAGCTGCTCCAAAGGAGAAGGTTTGAATAAGGGGGAAAAGAAAAAGAAAAAAAAAAAGTCTGTGAGTCTCCATCCCTCTCTGTTCCCCCCCATCCAGGCTGGCTGGATTCTTGTTGCTATTATTAGGGTGAGTGATTGTTGTTGTTATTATTATTGTTATGATTATATATGCATTTTGTTCTCTTTTTTTAAATTTTTTTTTGGGGGGTGATGAATAATTTATGACCCTGTCTCTCCATCCTCCCTTTTCAATGGATTCACTATCCAGGGAGACTACTCTGGCTGAATAATTTGGATCATTCGGGGGTGGGGTGTTTTTTTTTTTT
>VZTY01019445.1:0-29476 GCA_013400935.1 Turnix velox
ACCCCAACTCCTTCAGGCTGTCCATGCTAGGACAGAAAGGTAATAGGGGATCCATCAGACTTGCTTCAAATTCTAGAGCAGGAGAGTGTCAGTTGACTTGAATGTTCACCTTTGTGAAGTTCTGGAAGATTTTTTTTGTCTAAGCACTGCTGAATTTCACTGGTTGTGTTTCTGGAGAATGTGAGTCTTTTCCCTCCCAGTGTTTGTCAATCAGTTTTATTATGTGAGTGCTTAGGCTTTGCAGAAGACTGAGCCTTATCATAATACAGGTTTTGGAGTATTCTGTGGTATTTGACATAGATTTAAGCGTTTGAATTTATCTTTTACTGTGGATTATGAATTGAGAGGTCAGAACTGTAGACTTTGTCTTCCCAATTATCTATGATGTGTGATGGAGCCCTGCTTTGCTGGAGATGTCTGGACACCTGCCTGCTGATGGGAAGCAGTGAATTCATTCCTTCTGTTTTGATTGAGTGGACATCTTTTGTTTTGCCTGTTAAGCTGCCTTTATTTCTACCCATGAATTTTCTCACTTTTGCAATTTTCTCCCCCATCCCAGGGAAGAGAGCGTGAGTGGTTGAAGGACATTGCTTTTCTCACTAGATGAGTTTGAGAAAGTACTTATACATTGAAAGTACAAAAGAGAAAAGGAAAACAGCTTTTTAGAGAGTATAAAATAAGAGAGTTTTTTTCTGTTTGAGTTTATAAAACAGTGGTTGGCTATGAAAACCAAAAATATCTGTTATTATTCTTTTCCCCTTGAACTCGTGCAGTAGTCCTCAGGGCTTGTAAATTGCAGTGTTTTCAATGTGGGCACACTTATTGTTTATGTGAAATGGAAAACTGCACTTATTTTATAAATGCATACCATTCACCTCAGTGCTGTGGTAACGAAGATATGGCATCTGCCTGGCCCTTGTGGTCTCTCACTTTCTGGTCCATTTTCCAGTGAGACAGAAAGTAATTCCTGCTGGGGAAGCTAGAAATATGAATGAAATTTGTTTTGATTTGTTTTAAGTTCTGTGCAGGATCCCTTCCACATTAATGACAAGCAAAAATGTGGTACTCACAGCCAGTGAATTATATCTGCTCTGCTTTCTTTAATGCATTGCAGTAGGCAAGTTACATTAGGCTGAAAATATTACTGTAAATTGTTTGACTTCTCTGTATGTAAGCCAGTATATCACCCCAAACACTCTTGTCCCTCCAGTCCCACTGGACTATGCTACTTATTTCTGATAGGTATCTTCTCTACGGGTACTACTGTTACTTTCCTTCAACAGACAAATTAGTCAAAACAAAGTTTACACAAGCAAATTATAATAGAGCTTGTATGTACCACCATACTGCAGATTAGTCAGAAAAGCCAGGGTTAAGATTTTTTTTACCCCCAATTCACTGTAAACTATACCTGACCTTTACATGGCAATACAGCAACTTTCTTGAGAATCTTTCTTGTGCCATAAGCAGCAAAGCACCATGTAAGTCAGCATTTGTTGCACTAATTCTTTCATATTTTATGACTTTTCTGACATAAAATTCAATACCTTTATAAAACCCACAAAAAGCTTTGGGTAGTCTTAACTTACTTTACATGCTAATTCTTTTTCCCCCTGGCCCACAAATGACCAACCTAATTAAACTGATCATTCTTTTTTCATGGTGTGTTGACTGACATTTTAAAATATTACTTACTCGTTTAAATAGTCTTATTCTAAAACCTTATATAACTGTCATGCCTATTTGCATAGCATTATTTTAATGTATGATACTCAGACTGAATTTATGAAATTATATTCCTATGACATCAAAGAGCCTACTGTTTTTATTTTTACCAAGACATCCATCTAAATATTAAATTTTTAATTTTCCAGATGACACATAGGTTGGTGTTTTATGAACATTTCACAGCCTAATACTTTCAGGGAAATATTTACCAAATTGATTTAATTATAAGAAAACATCAGTCACTGCAAAAGTATCACCTCTCCCTGGTTTCTCTAATTAATCAAGTGCAAAACCGTATCTGGAAAGATGGGAGTGTAGAAGTCTTATGTAGACCACCTAAAAGCATGCCAGCAATTTTCTTCAAATAACTCACAAATTGTAGTCGTTAGTTGAGCACTGTTTTATGCCTTTTGTTGATTTAAAACTTTTAAAATTACTTATGTACACAGAATGATGCAGTTTTCCATGATTCAGGTACTTAGGGCAATTGGCTTTCCAGAAACAGAAAAAAAACAAAAAAAAACAAAAACCCCAAGGTGATTATAGCAGTCACATTTACAGTTCTTTTTTTGAGCCAAAGCAGTTTCAACATCCACAATGTTAACTCTAAACGAAAATGGAAGGCTTGATTCTGCAAACTTGTATTTGCCAAACTATACACATAAAATACGCATTTTGAGTGTAACTGACTCCATCATATATTCTTGGTATAGAAGGCATGACTCATTACTGACTGAGAATTCTTCACACATAGTGTTCTTTCTAGTAGCGCTTGAGTTTTCAGTATATCCTCTATAAAAACCACCAAAGGTGTCTTGCATAGCTTCTTCTATAGTTTTCAAGTGTTCCTTGCAACTCAAACCATTATTTCAGACCTTATTAGCATGAAGAGTTACATTTAACATCTGAGATGAGACTTAACTTCCTGCACTGACAGAACATCTCTATTTTATTCAGCAGCTAATGTATATAGTCTTGTTGCTCTCCCTGTTCTCTGTGCTCCAGAGGAGCCTCCTGAGTTCATAGGTTTTGTTAAACTTTCTCTGCCACAGAACTGCTCTTTAAACATTTGTTGTATTACTGCTCTGATCTACTGTTTTTCATCTTAAAACTAACAAAAAAAAAAAAGGACGTTTGCACAGTTTTGTTTCTCTGGCACCAGGAAAGCTTGTCATTAGGAAGCTTGTCAGTTAGTGTAAGCTGTGTTCTGTATAAAAAAGCACTAGTTATGAGCACTCAGTGTTATGAGTGCTTTCCTGTGACTGAAAAATAACGGGTAATTGGTAGTCTGAGTAATCTTCCGAATAGATAATAGGTCAACAGCTGGGATTTGATAATTTTGTATTTTCTAGGAAGAGAAAGTTCATTAATACAGACAATTTCTTTGAGTTCTTGACTTCCTCACTTTAATAGTTTTTAAATAACTGTGTTATTTAAAACTGTATTTAAAACTGTGTTATTGAATAGAGTGTTTTCATTTTACTGAGTATAAACTTAGCAGAAATTTTTGGTAATATAAAATAAAAAAGATAGTTTACTTTTGTTCTATCTTTTTAAATGTGATTCGGAGGCGTCGTTTCACAGTGCACTATCTCTCACCTCTGTAAATGACTGCATATTTTTCCTGGAATTCATTACTTGTATGCTGGTTTGGTGACAGAGGAAGAAAGGAGTACTATTTATTGAATTGGAGCAAGGCTGACTGCAAGGGAAAACGACAAGTAGCACTTCTGCACTTATCCTGCCCTTGCCACTGCTGAGTCAGCTTTTCCCTGCTGCTGTTAACTCTGACTGGGGCAAAATTCCAAGCAGATTACATAAACTCAGTTTTTCCTTTGAAGTTGAGCTACAGGATAAACTACACCCCGTGGAGTGCGATGTGATAAAGTGTGATGTCATTCACAGACTGGGGAGATATTATATATATGATTGAATTCTTGATAGTGGATGACATAGGTATTTATCTCTCAAAAATTCCATGTTTGCTGTGAGAATAAAGATTTTTCCTTAGTACTGGTAAGTTACTATGAGGTCCCCCCTGAGCCCCTGACCTGCTGGTCACACTCCTCTTGATGCAACCCAGGATTTGGTTGGCCTTCTTGGCTGCGAGTGCACACTGGTGGCTCATGTTGAGTTTGTCATCAACTGACACACCCAAGTATTTCTCTTCAGAGCTGCACTCAAGCCACTCTCCACCCAGCCTGTATCTGTGCTTGGGATTGCTTCGACCCAGGTGCAGGACCTTGCACTTGGCCTTGTTGAACTTCATGAGGTTGGCTTGGGCCCACCTCTCAAGCCTGTCAAGGTCCCTCTGGATGGCATCCCTTCCTTCAGGTGAATCAACTGCACCACACAGTTTGGTGTCATCTGCAAACTTGCTTGAGGGTGCACTCAATCCCACTGTCCATATCTCCTACGAAGATGTTAAATAGCACTGATCCCAGTACTCATCCTTGAGGAACACCACTCCTCACTGGTTTCCACTTGGACAATGAGCCATTGACTGCAACTCTTTGAATGCGACCATTCAACCAGCTCCTTATCCAGTGAGTGGTCCATCTGTCAAACCTGTTCTTTTCCAGTTTGTTGACCAGGATTTCATGTGGGACAGTGTCAAATGCCTTGCACAAGTCCAGGACATTACAGAAAAATCCTGCACTGTGACAGTTGGGTTGTTTTTAAAATGCCATTGAGATTCAGATATCCCAGGGCATTACTGTACTAACTCTACATTTGCTTTCTTTATGGAAGTACAGCCAAACTTCTGTCTTCTCAGTGTTATTCCTTAGATAGCTGTGGAGACAGAGGGATCATGCTCACACTATGTTGTTTCAACATTTTTCATTGTGATGCATGTAAAAGAATCTGAAGAGTCAGTAAGGTTTTTCCTAATTTTAAAGATATGTGAATAACCAATGCACCAGCTGACTCAGGAGGAAAAAACAACTATATAATGTTAAGGTAATGTAGCAGCAGAAACTGCAAATATGAATCTATTTGTTAGGAAGTGGATGTTATTAACAAAGGATTAATTATAATATTTATATAATCAATAATTACGTGCTTAATTAGAAATGGGTTATAGGAACTGCCTGCCTCCAAATGAACTATGAAGAGGTCTCTATTTCACTTTACTGTGAAAGAAACACACACAAATCTGTACATTTTTGCATCATGTCTGAGTCTGTTTTTTTATTCTGATTTTGAGCTGAATTAGGTAAATAAAAGGTTTAGGGTACTTAAATGTGGTATGAGCAAAATCTCAGACTTCTGTAACTAAAAAATGGGCCAACTGAAAGTTAAATTGATAAGATTTGTTGTTATTTAAGGATATTAAAGTCAAAGCTTTTCTTCATTAGTGATTGAACCACAACCAAAGTAGTTATATTGATTTAACTTCCTTGGTTCTAATGAAGGGTTCTTTCTCTTCGCAGGAAGGTTTTCTAATGTATAACTGTGTCCTTAGGGACACATGGTGTTGACCAGCTAGTATTCCTTGGATAAATTGTTACTATTAATATAAGCATTTCTGCTCTAAGCAGCTGTGTAAATCAATACATCTTTGATTCTCTGTAGTAAATGCCATGTGTTTGAAGTTTGCTCCTTGTGGAGTAAAAAGCTCATTTGAGTTCACTGGTACTTTATGTTTGAGTTGTGCTTTTTTGAAAGGAAAATGTTCTGTTTAGAGCTGTGAACTTCTGTGTTTACAATGTTGTATTAGGAGGGCATTCATTTTTTTGCTTTTGTTTTTAACAATACAAATATAAAATTAACATTCAGCTCTGTAACTTTTCTAGACTGACATCAATCATTTTGCGAGTAATATCAATAATTTTGAAAAACAAAAATACTCTAACCAAGAGTAGAGTTATTTTATCTATTATAAATATAGTCATCATAAACATCAGGTCATATTAACACAATATCAAAAACTATTTCCCTGATGTATGTTGCTCTCCGAGATGGTGTCTTTGGCCATCTGCTCAAACGCTACCACCTGGGTACAGCACATTCAATATGGGTGTTATCTCTGTACATTTTGAGTTGCAAAGATTTTAAAAATCTAGTTTCTGATGGAGGAAATCAATTCCCCTGAAGTGAAGTTTTTCATTTTAGTGAGCTCTAATTGCTTTCTTTCTTGGGAAATAACAGACTTCAGTAAATAGGGAAGAATGCATTTAATACAAACTTTGCCTGATGCTTAAGAGGGGAAAATAATTTTGTTTGAATATTCAGTGTCTTTTGTTATATGTAAATATATCCGTTCTAGCCCAGATCTGAAACTTCTAAGCTCCTTCAGAATTTTAGGTATAATTTAATATAATTCAGTAAAAAAAAAGTCACCAAAGACTGATTTTTAAGCTTCATTGCACTTTGTCGACATCAACTTACCAGATTAAGCCTCTTCCCAAAGTGTGACATTACTTCAGGTGAGAAGTGGAATGGATTGATAATAGTGCAGTCAGTCACCATGAGAATTAACAATTTATGCATCTCCTGTCTTATAACATAACATCAGCTTAGTGAATTATATGATGACAAGTTGAGAGGTATTTTTGTTCTGGGCTAATAGAAAAAAATTTTAAACGTTCTCTGGTTTTGGACAATATTAAAAATTCTTAAAGTGAAAACCAAATAAAAGCCATAATTCCGACTCGTGTAAGCATCTACTAGAATTTTACATTTGTACTCCTGTTTTAAGCAATGTGGTGTCATACACTTTTTTTAGTATAAGACATGAGTTTTAATGGTGATGTACAGGATTATTTATTGAGAGTGGCTTTTAAAAACAAACTAATGCTGTCTCACTCCAGGGCTTTTGGAACAGTGTCAAAAGTAATTTTTTTCATTTTTCTCTTAATTTGCCTGCAGGTCTTGACCTCATAATAATAATTCCTTAACAGGCATTCATAATTATTCAGTTGATGTTACTTATTCCTGTGGCTGACCCAATTAAGGGGAATATGGGATGAGGCTGTGATCAGAGTCAGATCACCTCTTTGATTCTGCTTTTACCTTCTATCTCAGTGCTGCATTTTAGCTAATGTAAGAAAGCTATTTCCTGAAATTTAGGCCTAGTGATGAAGGCTCACATTACTGAAATTGGCATTTGGACAAAACCAGTAAGTTGAAGAGGAAACAAGACTCTAGAGGTTTTATTTACTTTAGCTAGAATGAAATGGCTAGATTAAGGTTCCTTTAACCTCTTTAACCTTCTAAAATTGTATAATTTTATTTAAAAGATGTATCTCTCTGGAAAACTTTACCTTTGGTTTGACTCTTAGGTTTCTCATCTGCTTTTATGCCTTTCTAGCATATGTCTGTCTGTAAATTCCATTAAAGAGAATAGATGTTTCCTATTTAAAATGTAACTGATGTAACTCTTAAGTTTGTGCAGTGAGTACACTTCAGGGTGGCAACATAGTTAGCTACACTTAATTTTCCTATGTATTCACTAGTTTAATGAATTAGGGAGCTCAAGTGTTTGTGTCTGAGTTAGATGAAGAAGAGTGGGAGTATATGTGAGAGTAAAAAAAGAAATAGTTTACTTTTTCCCAGATGGTTTTTTAGTGCTGGCTGGCTATGTTTCTACATGAACAGTAACACATCACAAGAAAATGAAGGTAAAATTGGGTCTGGGTCCTGTTATATTCTGATAAAATCATGGCTGTTCTTTCCTGATGCTAATTTGTTGAATGCCAGCTCATCCGTAACTACAATAAAACCAGAAAATGTGTAAATTATTTCTGGCAATTTTAAATAAAATTTTAAAACCTGATATGACAGGGAGGAATGCTAAAAGGTAACCAAGTGTGTAAACACTAAGTGAAGGATTATCCTTATTTGCGAAAGATCCATTCCAGCGAGAAATTGAATTGGGGGCTTCTCTCAAAAAAGAAGGACTATGGTAGCTAGTGAGCCAAATCAGTACTGATTTTATTCCCTTTATAGTAATAAGGTTATGTGAGACCCATAAATGATGTACAAATGAGAATAAATGGAACTGAATACTCTCTGCTTCCTCCTCTTCATAGATTCTCTTCCAAATTGTAAAGTACCAATTATGCCAAAGTTTGAAAACTGGATGTGATCAAGCATAGTTGGATTGATGCACTTCATCTGTTTGAGCGTAGTGCATGAACAGCTTAATACCAACCTTTTGGCTGGTATTTTTTCTTTGCAATAAGGATTTTGTGTACAAAGTGCATATCAATGATATATGCATGAAACAACTAACGTATAAAACAGTAGATCTTATATTACTTATTCTTTCAACTGAAGAAAGAAAATTTTGCCTAATCAGTGAGAATGGCTGGTCCAGAACCTTGTCTTTATCAATATTTTAACTGACATAAAGATTAATGATAAGCAAAAGATCACAAATCTCTGTGCTACAGGTACTGACTCTTAATAGGTCTCATCAATGTGTAGTGAGAGATTTCAAAAACTAGTCCTGTAAAGAATATTACACTGCAACAACTTTGGCACAGGTTTACTATAAAATGATGCATCCATCTGAGAAAACCCATTTATATTAGACTTACCTGTCTGTATGTACTTTAACTGTATCTAAATGTTCTCCAATTATACTGTGTACATAAACCCAAAAGCTGCTGGTTAAAGCTAAGACAGTGCATTAACTTTTGGGACAAGCTCTTTTAAATATGTAGACTAAACATCCTGTACTGGGAGGAATTTAAATTATCTCAATTTACAAATTGCTGTGTATTATGCAAAAAAAGATAGTGTTGCAGGAACTGGCATGGGACGCAAAAAATAAAAAAGGAAGAGGGCGAAGGAGAAAAGCATGGATCTTACTCCTTTCCAAATGCAGATTGTTGAGGCTGGAAGTCTACCACTTAGTTGCTCTGTTCTCTTTTGGACCATATGGTTAGAAAATCTAGTGAATAATATAAAAACCCTAGTTCTCCTTCTGAAAACAAATTATCTTAGAATAAAGTTAAGGAGAACATTTAATTTTTTCATTCTTGCTGCTGCAAAAATTTTAATAGATTTTATTTTCAATGGTTTTGATGTTTGATGGAAACCATATGTATCTATTGGTTACTGTCTTTGCCCTTGAAAAATATGCAATGAAATCTTAAATATCCCCTCTAAATTTAAGATGAAATTCTGGTACTCTTATGGCTGTCCATAAAAACTCTGGAAAATGCTACACATCTGTTAACAAACTATCTAGTATCTGTGCAAAGATTGGAAATATACAGATGGAAAATAAGGTTTTTGTGGTCCATTACAGTAGGCTTGTAGTCCATTACAGCCTTATGTCAACTTCAACTCTTGATGAATTTACTGCTAATCTTTCTCCATATGAAATATAAAAGAAAATGAGTTGTAGGAAGTCCTTGGCCATCCTCCTACTCTTATTTTGCAAATAAGACTTGAGAGGAGGGTAATACAGGCTTAGATCAGGATTTTTCTGAGGTAATGTTTAATTGTGCGTCTAAAGTACCTTTCATTTGGTGATCATGAGGGAGGGAGTCTCTCAGTCCTTCACCACCAGCACCATATCTACATCAGAGTAAAACTTCAGCTTGGGAGTATTTGGAAATAATAATGGTTACATTATCTCTGAAAGATGGAGACCAAAGAGACTTTACAGACTTATAGGAAGGAGAGTTATAAGATAGGGTTCAGTCCTTAAGTTCTGACTATTCACCCATCTCCTTCAGCAGGAAAGGAAGCAGCGTTTCCTTTGTTCCTCAGTAGCATAACCTGTTTTCCTTCCCTATTAGACACTGAGGAATTAACCTCAGAACTGGAGGGTTTGGTTTTGATGTCTTTACCTAGCAGCAAGATGTATAAGCAAATTTAAAAAAGACAATTTGGAATCACAGGAAGTAAAGGGATAGGTGTTGATAGGTGTAAATAGAAGTGAAATGCCCTCACGTCTTTCCTTCCCCAGTTCCTTTCACTTCCCTCTGGTGATTTCTAAGGTCTCATTTGTTAGTTCCTAATCTGTACTCTGTCTGCATAGGATCATAGAGCAGCTTTTTTTTACAGGCCATGTGAAGCATCTTCCTTTACTTGTACTGATTTTCCTTTTGCTCTGCTAACTGGGTATGAATGAATGGGAATGAAGATATGATTTACATGCAAGTTATAATACCTGTCTCTGACAATTATGGGTATATCTGAACTGCTGTAGAAATGAACATTTTACATAGAAAATATCCTAACTATTTCTATATTATGACAAATCAGCAGTCACATCAGTAGCCTGTTTCCAGGACCCAGGCTTTTGTCAAGTATTAGTTCTTGTACAGCCAGATGTTTTAAAATAAGGCCATAACTCATTATACAAAAGCACGCACAGGAGAGCAACAAAAGATATTTGTTTTCTGGATTGTGCTAAAAAATTCACTTTCCTACCTTTATTTTGTCTGATTTTAATGTGTAGTTGTAATTAGGGAGGAACTGAGAAAAACTTTAGTGGATCTAGGACTGATGGAAAGAAATGGAAGCAAACACTGCTCAAGTGAGCTTACTGCTTTTTAATTAGTGCCTGTGGGAACATACTTTACCGTATCAGTGCCGTTTATACTAGTACTATCTTAAAACAGTGATGTGCAAAATTTCTGCCATATCTCCCACCATCTTGTGTAGCCTCAGAGAAGACTTACATAAATAAGTAATGTAAAAACTAGAAAACAGATTCAATCATGCCTGATTAAGGGAAAATAAAGGAGGGGAGAGCACAGACACTGAAGAAGAATATATACTTCAGAAATTCACTGTAACAGCTGTTGTATGAAATGCTTCTATTCNGACAGCTGTTTGCTCGGGAACTGTTTTAAAAAATCTTATTAGGCTGGTGAATGTCCCTGGATGTAATAATAACAACAACAACAAAAAAGGTTACTTAAAAGTTTTGTAAAGAACAGTCTTGTGGGGTGTCTGCCTTTAAGGTAACATCAAGTTGAGTCTCAGTTTGTCTGTTAATTTGAGGTACAACATTGTGAAGTTGTTTAAGATTCTGCAGTGTTTCTTTCATTCCTAGCCATGGCAATTAAATTTGTTTTGTGAAATGCAGGAATCCAAAATAATCAGTGCTGACACACTTTTTCCATGAAGATTTTCAAATAAAGGTACAACAGAAATCTGGCCAAATACATAGGGGAAGGAAATTCTGACTGCCATTGTGCTTCTGACAACTTCGTTTCCTACATGTCTTCAGATGTATGTAATGTAGAGTGAAAAACATCAGAAATACAAAGATCCTCTCATGGGATTTGTAATTAAATGCTATCTACCCACAGGATGGTACTATGATTGCTTCTGTAGTTACATATGTAGCAAGGTTTGCACATCATAGAAAATTTTCTGTACACAAAATCTGTGTACAGATGGTTTTACTTGTTTTCTCTTGTGCAAATTTTTTTGTCAATGCCAGAACAAGTTTTGACTAACTTTTTATTGTCTTAAACTCCTCAAGTGCAGATTGTGCATTTTACATAATACACCATTTTGGGTTTTTTCACAGTACACATTTTAGTAATTAAATTATTGTAAACAAGGGATTGTAGAGAACCCTAAAAAAGCTTTTACACAACCAGGGAATGAGTGAGACATATAACGTGCTTCACAGAAGTGGCCTTAGATTTCAAAATTTTGTTATACCAGACCTTTGATAAATACTAAATATTTTTTTAATCCCTCTCCCTGTTTATTCTCAATGAAATAGTTTTCAAAACTGGAATTTAAAAAGCGTTTATGACTCAAAAAAATCTTTAATAGCTGAGAAGGGTTTAGTGTTTTCCTGAGGATTTAACAGAATTTTGGCATTTGGTCTGAGATGTCTAAGGCTCAGGAAGAGACCATATTTTATATCACCCCTGAAAAATGTGAGTTTATGATGAAAATTCTGATGGATCAATAACTATGGCATCTTTAACAGCTATGGTGTGATATTAAAGGATGTAATATGACAGTGTTCATATTAGTTCTATGGTGCCAGAGCTATTAATGACTGAAACCTTTTTGCTGCTTTTCTGTGAGTCTGAAAGATTCTCAAACACTGCTTCAATCTTTTAGGAAAACTGCTTGAGAAAACTGTTTGAGTCCTCCAGAATATATTTTGATGAGACTCCTGAGAGTTTCTAAGCCATGACAGGATTTGCCACACACCTCACTGTGTGGCAGTGAGACAGTAAGATTACTTACTGTGTTTAATATAGATCTGCTTAACTTGAGGCAAAAGTCTTCAGAAAATATAGATGATGTTGTGGAGAGGTAATAGAACTTATTAGAGAAGCAGGATAAAGAAGGATTATATTTTCCACTGATGCATTTTTGCTTCTTTCTGAACACATTGGAAAGTGCCTGACAACATGTAACTTCCTGTAAAACTCCAGGGTTTGAACTGAACTATTGCACTTCAAATATGTTTTGTTCTCTGATCTTACACTGAATCATAGAATCATAGACTCATAGACTCATAGAATATTTTGGGTTGGAAGGGACCTTAAAGATCATCGAGTTCCAACCATTCTTCCAGTGAAGAAACAGAGGTGGAAAGAATCACTGTAACAAAGGATTCATTGTGAAGGTACTTCCAAAGCAAGAAGTCACTCCTACAGTTCTGCTAAAGAAGCACTGAGCAGATTATTATTTTCACATTGTTCATCTAAAGGTGCTGTCAACTTCTCAGTTTAAAAGAACTTTTCTTAAGGCTATTCAAAGCAGACTGTAACTCAATTTAGACTTCATTTTGGGAAACTTCTGATTATGAGATGATACATTTCTGATTGAAAGCATCACATGTTCCAGCCACTTCTCACAAGCATCTTCACTGCCAAGCTTCTAAGCAGAGGATTGAATGCCATTGCTAATATGAAGAATTAACCAGATCAAGAAACTTCTGCTGAGTAACAGAAAAGTCTTTTCTATTTGTGTGAGATATGTGCACCTTGTGGTCTAAAGATGACTGTGAAAGGAACCTTGCACATCTCAGAGGCTGTTCAGTATAAAGTCAGAATATGAATGCATATACCTGAAAAAATGTACTTAAAAAAATATTTTCAGGCATCCTGCATTCTCTTTTAGCCCGATGGTAAATTACACTTGCTGTCAGCATGTACTCATATAGTGAATCATGTCATTGCACTCAGAGATCCTTTGGCTGATGCTTTCCTTTGTTCATGCACATTCCTGTTCACTTGTTCTCTGCTCATTTTCTATACAGTTAGCTTTGAAAATGTTTAAGTGTTTGCCTATGTTAATAGTTAGATGCATTTGCTGGTTAGTAGGATCTGTAATGTCTGCAGCTCACCGTGGGCGACAGTAATTAGAAGCTTGTGTTGTTTAGTGGTACTCTCTCTAGTTTGCAGAGGGCTCTGTGATGATGGCCGTATTGGATGAAATGTGTTTTCTGTAAGTATCACACTGTTTTGTGGAACTGCTTAGGACTGTACAATGTTCTGTGCTCATTTTCTCAGTTAATGTCTAATTTAAAAGCATTAGAATTTTTTTCCAGCCTATTTGTGTATTCAACTGCCGCATGGTTTCAGGATTTTATGTTTTCCACTGCAGTCGCTACTAGCTTTGCTTTGTTTCTTCTACTCCACTTCTGTCAGCTTCAAGCTCTTCTATCTAAGTAGTGTGAATCTGGTGATCGATTATAAGACATTTATTTAGGCTGTATAAAAATAGTTAGATTTACAGTTAAAAGTTATAGTCACTAGGATAATGCTATGAGGGCTGATGGCAGTTTCAAATACTGAATTGGATTAATGAGAAAAGAATGGGAAACATTGTGCAGAAGCTTTTCAGCATTTTGCTTCCTGTAAAGATAAAAGGATGATTTTTAAATCTGTAAAATGTTCAAATAACTTTCCTCACTAATTATACCTAAATACAAATTTTGTAGCTTTTGTTCATGTCTGTGCATATCCTAATTGCTTCCTGCCACTTTTACTACTTTTAAAAGGTGTTCAGATCTTTGCCTTTTCCTCTGCCTACAACTAACAATACAGTTTTCTTCAGTAACCCACTAATAAGCATGTTTGAGTACCCTGGAGGTGGAAAATTACCAATGCAGTACGTCCAGTGCTGGAACCACAGGTTTGCTTGAACATATAGGATTGTTAATAATTTTTTTCACAGTGACTTTTTTCTAAACATACAGTCATGTTTGAAGTCTCTAATAGGTAGTCAACAATTAACTAATCTTTACCTAAGGAACTGTTCTAATGTCACCTCTCATAACAACACCAAGCTCTTATATGCCTGAACATAACATGCAGACTTTGCATTCACTTTTGAAGAAGGCTTGCAATATTCAAACTCCTGGTAGAGTTTATCTTGCCGTAAGACAGCTGTTATACCACAGAATATTTTCTACTGGTGGCAGTAATTCTGCATCTACTTAACACACACAGTTCTCTACCAGGCCTAATGATTTTTGCTTGAAGTTAAGTATTTTCAACACTACTAGAGGATACACCAGTGTTTGTTAGTTACAAACTATTTTGTAGTTTGCACTAGCACAGAAGATTCTAAAGGAAACTCAGCAAAGTGGAGAACTAATTTCTTAGTAATATTTGCTAATTCTTAAAAAGTTCTCTCAAAAGACTCTTTAATGTAACATCACTAACTTTCTGAATGTGCTTTCCCCCCCTATTTTAATGAAAATAGGTTTTATTGAAAGTTTAGTATTGTTTTAGCTTTATCCAAGCAACCAGCCTAGCTTAATTGTTTTAGGTAAAGTAAAGAATATTAATAAGGAATGCAAATATTAAATTAACTTTGGGATACAATCTTTATAGATAGCCAGGATTTCACAGTGCCCTTTCTAAATGAGAGAATAAATTTACAAAAATTAGTTTTTCCTGGGCATGAGTAAACTGATCAAAAGCTATAAGTAAGATAGAGCCTGTGAACCTGGGCTGAGGGTCAATCTTAAAATAAAGGCAGAAATTTGTTTTACAAGTCTTGTTGCGCAGCAGTCAAGAACTATGTCTTATTAGAGAAGAGGTACCATCACATGTTTTAGAATCAGGATGTTCTATCGGACACTGCTTTCTAAGCAACCCAAGAAACTGCAGCCATGAGAGAAAGGAACAAGCACAAAGACAGTTCAATGCTTTTATAAAGACCTTCATCAGGGGAGTTCCACAGATTTATCTATACTAGTTTCATTTGCAAGGTTAAGCTTCAGCATTAATGATATTTTTATGATAGTTTAAGAGGTTTTTGATTTTTTCCTTTTTCATTTACAGCAACAGGAAATACATGGGTTTTAGCATACTGGCTATAAATTTATATATGGACATCATCAGAGAAGGGCTGTAAAACAAAACTAGACATTTAAAATAATTCTTTAAAAATTCTTTTGTTACTTTGGCAGAGATATTTGGATATGCCAAAATAACCCATTCTAATCAATTTAATAAAAAAATTCATCCAGAATTTTTTTTCCTGCACTTCTTATTTATGCCAATATACTGAATTACTGTGTAATCATACTAAACTATATTTTTAACCAGCAGCAGTAGTTTTGCTTTTAGGGATGCATTAGCATTTAGTTTTTTGTTGTTCTTGAGGCCTTCATTTCCTTCATGGCTGGTTGTACATCCTTTTAACATATTCTGATTTTGTGTTAACCACTCATCAAACAAAACTCAGTTCCCTTATGTAACATAACATTTTATGTGATTAAAATAATCTGTTAATTTACTGCAGTACCATGCTACATCTCCCTGTGGATTGAGCCCACATTTTGGAAAGGGTGTAAATGGAAATAGAGTCAGTATAATCGCAGAATCACAAAATAGTAGGTGTTGGAAGAGACCTTTGGAGATTATCTAGTCCAACTCCCCTGCCATAGCAGGCTTACCTACACCAGGCTGCACAGAAATACATCCAGGTGGGTTTTAAATGTCTCCAAAGACGAAGGTTCTACTACCTCTCTGGGTAGCCTGTTCTATTGGTAAGATCATAGCAGGATACTGCTCCAGTTCTTGAGGAAATTTGTTTATTGTCAGGGTTTTTTAACTTAATTTTTAAACTTCATTCTAGTTGATCTGCCCTGTAGTATTCCCACTTGAAAGAACAGAGAGATTTGGATGGAAGAAACAAACAGAAAAGACATGTTTTTTCATATTTGGATCTATTCAAAGGGTCCAAACATAAAACCTGCTATACAGCTTCAGTAAAAAACCAAACCAAAGCAAATCTGCATGTGTTCAGAGGATAGATTCACATTGTCTTTCATTATACTAGCATTTAATAATCACATTATTATGAGCAGCGTAGTGGGCCATACGGTTTAGGATTAAGTTCCTTGAGATTTGATGTTACAGCCTAGACTTGTGTTTTTCTTGTGACTGAATTTGACCTGGCAATTCTGATCACTTTTCTCTCCTGCATATGATGCTCACAAGTGAAAGAATGTAGCCTAGGAACAATGCTGAATGAAATCCATGATGAGTCAGCTTCCAAGGTGATGAGATAAGGGATTTATTTCACCTTTTACCTTGAGTTTATTCGAAACTACCATGTTACAGTGGAGCCAGGCTCTTCTTTCAGTGATTGCATCTTAGTACTTCCTGAAGGCAGCCTGAAAGGACCAGATGTAACCAAGGAGAACCTCCCAGAATCATGAGGGTTTCTCTATGTAACCTAAAGTAAACTGCAACAGAGACTGAGAGGATGGAGTGGTTGGTAGGCTGTGTGACACTGTCAGAATGTTGTTAAGCTTTAGAGTGGAATAATTGCAATTGGCAACATCCTCATTAATCACAGCTAATGTACATGATAGCTCCCTGTAGTGACTCATGAAGAGGTGATGGCCTTAATGAAAGCTGCCTTAGAGGCTAACAGATGGTGGTTGAATTTCAGTATTTTAAATATACAGTTGTTCAGTTTATTTAAATAACTTTCCTGCTGAATAATAACTTGTGAAAATTGGTATTCAGCTGTACTCTTTACTGAGCTAGTTTTTTTGCATTATTGAATGCATAATAGAAAAGAGCAAAAGGAGAACGTTACAGCATGCATTGTAAATTCAGATCCATCCATCCAGGTTAAACATTATGTTTTAGATCCCATTGTGAAGGTACTGAATAGCACTAGACTATTTACTGTTCTATATAATAAGAAATGTTGACTAAGATGTGGGAAAAAAAATTTATAGACTGCTTCTTCATTGCTTGGTAGCTCAATGTTCACTGTTTACTGATGTTGCTAATCTACCGGTTGTGTTTATGAGTGCCTTTGGCTTCTGCTCTGTTTTCCAAAGCTTATTTGAGAAGGGGAAGAAAAAAATATTAACTAAAGCACTGGTTACAACCTTTGAGAAGGCTCTACTTTTGAATGTAGTTCAGTTTAAAAAGTGGAATTAGTCAAGTGCTTAAATTTAATTTTTCAGTAAATAATTCACTGAACTGGAGCACAATACCTATATTCTCCAACAGAAAAAGAGAAATAAAATACCCCAATTTCACTAGTGTGCTTGAGAATTAATATATTGATAATTCTTAAATCTACATAGAATCATGGAGTTGGAAGGGACTTCAAAGGTCATCTATTCTAACCCCCCTGCAGCGGGCATCCTAGATCATGTTCCTCAGAGCCTTATCAAGCCTCCAGGGATGAAGCTTCCACCAAGTCTCTGGGCAGCCTGTTCCAGTGCCTCACCACCATCACAGGGAAAAACTTTATCCTAATATCTAACCTAAGTTTACCTTGCGCTAGTTTAAAACCATTGTCCCTCGTCCCATTGTTCCATGTCCTTGCAAACAGTCCCTCCCCAGCTTTTTGGTAGCCCCCTTCAGATTCTGGTAACCTATGTACTGTACAAATACATTCATTTTAGCCTCTTTGCAGCCTTCTCTTCTCCAGGCTGAACAGCCACAGCTCTCTCAGCCTGTCCTCATAAAGTTGTTCCAGCCCTCACATCATTCTCATGGTCCTCCTCTGGTCACTCTCCAACAGGTCCATGTCTTTCTTGTGTTGAGGGCTTCAGAGCTGGACTCAGTACTCCAGGTGAAGGGTCTCACAAGGGCAGAGTAAAGGGGCAAAATCTCCCCTCTGCTGGCCACAGCTTTATGATGCAGCCCAGGACACAGTTGGCCTTCTGAGCTGTGAGTGCACGCTGTCCAGCTTTTCATCCACCAATGCTCCCAACTCCTTTTCCACAGAACTGCTCTAGATCGTAATAACTTCCATTCTGATAAGAAGGATTGGCCCAGCCCAGGTGCCGCACCTGCACTTGCCCTTGTTGAACTTGTTGAGGTTTGCACAAGTCCTTCTCTGCAGCTTGTCCAGGTCCCTCAGATTGGTATTCCGTCTCTGGTGTGTCAGCTGCACCACTAAGCTTGGTGTCATCAGCAAGCATGCTGAGGGTGCACTGCCTATATAACTGATGAAGATATTAAAAAGCACCAGAAACAGAATTAAATGAAGTTGTGGTCTTTCAAGAGCTAGATAGGCAATGCATTTTATCATTCTTTCTAATGATGTAATGTCTTTCGTTCAGATAGTCAAAATATATATTGATCCTTTTCATTTGCCTTATGTGCTTATCTCTGCGTGAACTGCCCTGACATCACATCACTTAATTTAATATTACCTTTTTCTCTGAAAGTTTCAGTCTCAGAATATATTCCCTTGAATCTTGTCATAGTTATTTTATTTATTTTTTTTAAGGTGCATTGCATTTTATTGTTTTTATTGTTTCCTAGAGTGTGAATTTCCCAGCATTCTTAAGTATTAGCTATTCCTTCCAGCTTAGTTTGTACAAGAATGCCCATTTTGGAGCATTTAAAATAGGGCTTTAAAGATAAATTCATGATAATGTTGATACCTTACACTGTGTTGAACTAAGGTCAACTTCAAGCCAATTCACCTTCTTTATATACCAGCACCTTCTTTACATACCTTTTATTACTTCATTGTTATTGCCTCTAATTGTCATTTTACAGTGAGTTTTCAAACATGCTGAGTGAAACCAAAGCATGTCTGTATTTATATGGAAATTTTCTGAGATGCTGTGTCAAAACATTATCATTTAATATCAGAGGACCTGTTGATTAAAAACCACTTCACTGAGTCACTCGAGCCTCTGAACATTACCGTCTTTTGTGGAGTACTGGTGTATCACTAGTATGTGTAAGATACTGCAATTTTTTGTTTCCTTTGCTTTACTGAACAGTTACAGTGTTTAGATTTTTTTGAGGGTGTAGTGTTTTGGCATGAAAGCAATATAGACTGTAGCTAATTCAGGGGAAAGTCTGCACGTTTTCTAAGGATGTAAGCAAACATTTATCTGTTTCTGTGTGATTCCATCTTGGTCTGTCTACAGATTTTCCTGGCACCATGGCAGAATTTTAGTTGAATTATTCTCCATTAATGGAATTAATTTTCATTGCTCTATATCGAGGGATTTTAATACCAGAGTCAGCTGGGCAGGGGAGGGTAGGGGGTCACTTTTGAGATTTTCCTCCATACTAAGATTTTTCTTTACTTGTCAGATTCCACAGGCACACTGATATCTGAAGTAAAAGATCTGACCTTTCCCTAAATGTAATCAGTTACAGGAAAATGGTGTAGGGAACAGGATGTAAAATACCAGAGGTCGTTGAAATGGAGGGGATTGCCACTTCCTTGAAAAAGACAGCAAAGTTAAAAATCTTATGTAGTGGAATTACAAGGTGAACTGGTGAGACAGAAAACTATATTCATGGTATAAAAAGAGGAAAGCAAAGATCATCCATCATCTAGACAGATAGCAGCTTTAATTGTATTCCTTTTTAATTTGTGCTCTTCAATAATATATCATGTTAGTCATCCGAGTTGTACCTCTCTGTTACAGTGTATTGCAAGGTAGGAAGGTAAGTTCATTATACCCAATCAAACAATTACAGTACAGCTGCCAAGGCAGGCAGCTGATGAACGTCTGAAATAACAAATTGTAACTTCTGAGCAAAAATTCCAAGGAAAAAGATAAGTGAAAAGAAAGGGGTTTGGCTAAAATTATGACAGCCAGGGTTTGTTTCACGAAGTTTTCTTTCATCTGGGTTCACTACATATTTGAGCTACTTTGTATTTGTACCAAAATATGTACCTATTGCTGTACTGTTGTGCCATGCTACCCAAAGTGTGAGTTGGAAGATCTTATTTTATTTTACATCTGCTATAGACTTGAACTATTACATCTGTATTATTAATTCAACTATTAACCTTAATAGTAATTTTCCATTCCATTGGTCAAATTCACAGTTATATTGTGTATTTCATGATGGGATCTGCCTTCTTCAAAACTCATTCCAAACAATACAGGAAGGTAGATTTTGCTTTATTATAATTTCAGTGTTGAATTGCTAATGGTAATACACTGCAAATTTCTTTCATATCTCTCACTATGCTCACATGACAGTCACATTCCTCCTTTTTACATTCCAGATGTGATTTCTAAGCCTAGTATCATTAGGTTTCTTGTTTTAATCTTCAGGCAGTAAGCAGACAGTGATGCCATTGGCTTCAGTAGGTTTGAATCATGTCTTGACATTGGGACCTGACTGTCCCTACAGCAAATTATTTTCTCTGATCTGGAAGTCATGAAACTGGAAGTCATGAAACTGGAAGTCATGAAAGTCACAATAATTTCAAAGGTAAGACATTTCATTGCATCACTCACTGTTCTTTCAGAAAAAATAGCTTGTCCTCCAAGCTATTACTCTTAAGTATGAGATGATCAGAGTCTGTAAGCAGGTCCATTTAAAAATTTAGTCTAATTGGGCTAAATGGTTAAGAAATTTGCTGGATTCTTCTTTCCTAGCAGCATTCAGAGTGCATGAAATGCTTTTAACTTGTTAAATGCACATACTGTGTGTTCAGTAATAACTGTACTAATTCTAAGAGGAAAAAACAAAAGGAAGTTTCATTTGTTTTATGTTTGTTCTTGAAATACTACCTAGTCATGTCAAATCTAGTTAAAATTAATGTCTGTGGGTTAGTAGATTTTTTTCAGATCTTTTGCTAAGCCACATTTTTAATCAAATTCAATGTGTGGCTTTAGTTTTTCTTCTGCTAACAGACACAAGCATTCTGGTTTTTTTTTTTTGGTTTTTTTTTTTAGGGGTTTGTTGAGTCCTTATTCTGTCTAGCTTTTATTGCTCCCTCATATCTCTTACCATGTTGTTTAAAAGTGGTCCGCAGATAAAAGTCATTTCCCTGAATATGGAGTTGTTTTAATCCTCTGAGATTATTACAGTCTACTCTTTAAGAGAGTGTGCACTTTAACACAACCTTTTCTGAGACCTAAAGCATATGATTGATTATATCAGTTTTTAATCTAGTAGTTATTAGACTGACCAATTATTCCTTTCAAGAAGCTAAGATATTTTTACAGGGAACACAAAATTTAAACGGTTATAAGAGTTTATATAAGAAGGTGGTCTGGGTGTATATTACTAGTTTAAAACTAAAGCTCAGTCTTCTGTAGATTGTGTGGTAAAATCATATGGAGAGATTCATAGCTTCAGGCGTATATATACAGTCAATAACAAAGTTCTCAGCAATGATACTATGTAAAGGAATAAGATCAATTCATATTTAGATAGGTTATATATCTGAATTGTACTTAGTGCAGCACAGCAGCTACAAAGAAATTCTTTTTCTCATGTTGTGGAGTGGCATCATGGATTGATAGGANTCAGCCAGGGTTTGTTTCAGGAAGTTTTCTTTCATCCAGGTTCACTACATATTTGAGCTATATTTGAGTGGCATCATGGATTGATAGGATGTCAGAGGAATCCCAATATCAAGAATGTCCAAGTTGTTCACATAAATTTCACTTTAAGGCACCAAGCCAGCATTTGTTTTATTTGTGTGGCTATTCAACAAGTTACAATTATTACGTAAAACAAGGTAAATGTACATATTTGTGGAAGTCCCATCCCTGGAGACATTCAAGGCCAGGCTTGATGACTCTGAGCAGCCTGATGTAGTGCAAGGTGTTCCTCCTCACTGCAAGGTTTAGACTAGGTAACCTCTGAAGGTCCTTTCCAATTCATGACATTCCTTAATTTTGGGATTCTAAAATTATATATAAATTAAACATAAAAGAAAATGTTGTTTTAGTCAGGCTGCTTGGACAGAGAGTGGGAATCCTTGCTTAGAATGTCATGTTTGTCTTCTGAGCAATTTGATTTCAGGCTTTGGCTATCATCAGCTCTGTTGAAATCAGCAGTGTTTTATGGTCCATTTTCTCTCTAAAAAGCTGTGCAAAATAACAACATCAACAATAAAGGAAGGAACATCAAAAGCTAATTTTGTCAAATCATCCTGAATAAAAAACAAACAATCAAAACCAATGAGCCCTCTTAGGCAGAGCTTCCATGAAATTAAAGGGAAATTCGAATCATATGTTGCTTATTATGCGTGACTGCCACAGTTTGATGTCTGGTGGTAAAAATCAGTAATCTATTTTTCTAATCCATCTTGTTCATCCTTTCCCTCTCTCCTCCTGGCTCATTCATCTTTCTCATAGCATAACATTGTGAATACATCTCAGTTTTTCAAAATAGCCAAGGATTAATTTTTCTCCTCTCCTTCCAGTCCTATATAGGTAGTAATCTTTTTTTACTTCTGCAAGGACAAATGATTTAAAAATTAGGTACACATTTGTAATTTTACTCTCTTTGGAGACTGAGTTATATTTCTTTGGGTTTCTAAAAATAACTGTGAAAAAATGATTAAGATAAGTTTCTGAAAGATGATTAAGTGTCAGTCCAAATACATTTTAATGAATTCTTTTACTCTTTGGTGTAAGATGCCCTCAATAAGATGATAAACAAATCTTACCTATGACAAAATTAAACTATATTAATAACCTTGGAAAGCAACCGTGTTTTGTTATTGAAACATATGCTGTCACTTGATTTTATGCATTTATTTTTCCTGCTCATTATTTGCGTTCCTCTTTTCTCTGAAATCAAAAAAGCCAACTAGAATAGGTTGACACTACATTAATCTGCTACCATTCCACATACATTTTCTCTGGACCCCCGTTGAGTCATAAGATATCCTAAATTCCCCTATAAAAAAAGTTAATGGAAAATTCTGGAAGTCAGTGATTGCCTAATTTACTAGGGAGAAAGCTGTCTGGTCAGCATCACTGAAGCACATCCATTAGGACTGTGCTAGATGTAGTCTATTGGTAAAGGAGCAAGGGATTGCTTTTATAAGATGTTGTCATAAAATTTAGTATGCATTTTAGCATCTGGTTTTATATTTTCAAGGATCTTTAATTCTTTGTTTAAATTTTAAATTAGAAGCAAATGAACATAGTTTGGGATTTTTTTCTTTGCCCCCTCCCCCCCTCTTCTGTTTCCCCAACAATTGACAAGCTTGTTTGGGATGTCTTTTTTCTTTCAGAGAAACAGATTTTAATTGGCATGGTTCAAAGATTAGCAAACCATTGGGAGAAGGGTAAAGAATTACATCTCTTTATCTAATTTTGCTCTATGATTGCAACTCTGTGAAGAAGTCAGTAAAAAGGGGAAGCAAGTGAAAATGCCAAGACCTCTGTGAGGGACCTCTGCACTGCAGGTGTGAGCTGCAGTGAGGGTCTTGATGGGAAAAGCTCAGCCTGATACTCTCAGTCCTGTGTCTGTCCTGTCAATAACTCATCTCTAAATGTGAGTTCCAAAGTTTCTACAGGCTTGCAATCTAGTAACAAATACTGAAAAAGTAATGAGGAACAGCTTGTCTGTGTCCCTCTAAGATAAATGTATGTATTAGAGATTACACACTTGAGTTATAACTCAGATGACTATTTTCATTTCCAGCATGCTTCAATTATTTTCTTAATATCCATCTGTTTCTGTGTTCAGTAATTTATACTTTATTTACTGGCGTGAATGTAGCTCATAGGCTTAAGAACAGGCTGTTTACAGTGTGTTTTCTGAACCACTTATGCCTTCCCCCACTCCCCAGCTACTGCAAGCCCGTGGTTGGACAGACTCCTAGGTGTGTGTAAGGCTCTGTTCAAGGCTTTGCGTATGTGGTGCCCTCCAGGAGATCAATCAGAAGGAAAGACAGTGCTCTGTTTCAGTCATCAAATAGAGCAATGGAACACAATCTGCTAGGAAAGGAGCACCATTTACTAATTTCTCAAAAAACAGAGACATCTCAAGACTTTCAATTTATCCAGCAATACCAGGAATGCTCCTTAGGAGATGGTAGGGGGAGTCAGCTGTATGAGTAGGGAAAAAATCTGCTTAATTTTAACATGGCTGTTACTGGAGATTTCTGTAGATCTGTAGATCCCTACAGATCCATACATGCAGGAATTTATATCAGGGATGAAAATTTAGCTACAAGCAGTAGTGGTTCCAAAAGTGCATCCTATCCTAACCTATCCTATCGGAGCACCATTTTTCAATTTTACCTGAACTATATTATTTATTAAACTAACAATGAAAGGAAATTATGGTGTGAAAAAATAGCAGTGACTTAAGAATTTGTGTAAGACTATTTGTCATGATATGTGACATAGAAACAAATATTTGCTTAGCATGAATAAATGGAATATTGGATGAAGATACATTGACATTTTAATTATATTTTGTAGTGAGATTTGTAAATTATCATCTTTATTCATCATTAATACAAAGGGAGAAAAATAATCTCTTTTTTATTATAAGTACATTATTTCATTCCTTGTTTAACCTCTTTTCAAAAGCAGAAATATACCAAAATTCTAATGTTTACACATAAACTGAGATATGTGTTAATGTTGTTAACATTTCTACACATAGAATATGAATTTATACATTATAGGCTTGAGTGAAACAGGCAGATCACAACTTTTTTTATTATTGTGTGCTATTGCGTTTTTTGCCAAGCTTTTTTAAATGTAGATTAACTTCTAAGAATAACATCTGAAAAAGAAAATGAAAATACCCCTTTTAACTATGAGGTAAGTCATGATGATGACGTAGGATTCCCCAAAGTTACCTTCTCTTCCCCATAGTTTTCTTGTGAAATTCATATCTCCCAATTACTAGTTTTCTTGGTATGTTTGTAGTGTAGAAAACCCAGACCTGCTTGTAGTAATATATTTCTACTGACATAATTCATCTGCATGTGCTGGACTAAATTGCTTTCTTTTTGTACAACTGTTTCAGGGGATTCTTTTGGAAATGCTTGAGGTTGGTTGGCACCTTTCATAAATGCAATAGTTCCACTGGCAAAACTATACAGAAAAGCTAATATAATTTTTTTTTCTGTTAAAGTAAAGGTAGAAAAAGCAAACAGCTTTTACATTCTCAGCTCTCCCTCCCTGCCCCCCTACTGTGCTTTATTTTTCAATTGTCATGTTTGTTTTTCTTCACTGTGTGGCACAGAGCCCCTCTGAAACCAAGCACGATACATATTGGTAAGACAGATGCTATAAAATGAAGCTGGACATGGCAGATGTTGAAAGAGTTGTATGTTTGCAAATGATTACCTGTCATAATATATTTCTCTGATTCTGTATTTTTTTTTCTGAAACACTGGAAAAAGAAAGCAAGGTGTCCCAGTCTTTCAAGGAAGAAGAAAAGTGTATCTGTTTTCTTTTAGAGTAGAAAAAATAGCTGACACCATAATTTAATTCCATATGACATGTTGACAACAAACACAATGAAAAATAATAAACAACTTTGAGTAAAATCCTTTGGTCTTTTTTTAGTGTATATGTGTAACTTTGTCTATCTGAAAGTTACTGTGAAGGCCTGGGTAAAGAAAATCCAGAAGAAAATATGAAATTATCATTATAGATCTTCATATTGCATGAACTCAAGTAGTTATGTATTACAAGATGCTTGATGTTGGTAGTTAAGAGCAATTCTGAAAGATTCCCTGTGAACAAAAGGTAGATGAGTTTTAGTAAGAGGAATTGTTTTCCATAGCACTGACTAAGAACAAGTCTAAACAAATGGGAGATAACATTAGAATTTTATTTTAGTTTAAGCAAAACATTTAAAGCTTCTTTGAAAATAGCTTGCAAAAAAAAGGATTGGACTGAAATTGTTGAGTGATCCATTTTGAAATTCTGCTGAGTGTTTTCTTTTGATAGCCAGTGAGCAAGTAGTCTTGAAGAACCTGTGCTTCACTCTGATATTCTCTTGATGGTGCAAAGAGAAACGTTCAGAGAAATGTTATGAGAAATTGTTCCAAGAATTGTAATGACATTAGTGGCAAATCCAAAACTCTACACTTACCTCATTATGAGGAATAGATGATTCTTCTAAGAGCAAATGAAGTCTTGAGGATGCTGGAGTTTTGTAAAATCTGCATCCTCCAAACTCTCCTTGACAAAAGGAAATTTCTCTTGTCATTTACTTTTTCTGTGCTCTCCTGGAAAACAGTATCTCCTTGGTACAGGTGGATACAATTTGCATCTGACTTCACCCACTGCTGGGGGGGAGAGAAGCAGTAAAATCAATTTTATTAGTGCTAGCTGCATCATATTCAGTGCAACCAGGAATATTCTTCTATTGTCTTTGAAATGGCTTCAATTCAAAGTTAATTTCACATTGCAGAAATCCAAGAAAAAAGACAGGAGGAGCCGTACTCTGCTGTTTTCAGTAGTATTTCTGACTGTAACTTACAGTTATTGTAATAGAGATATTTAAAAACCTTCTTTTCTAAGGTGTCCTGGTTCTGACGGGGCTAGCGTTGATTTTGTCAGGGGCACAGGTATCCTATTCCCACCTAAGCTCTGCCCACTGGCAGCCTGGAGCAGGGGTCGGGAAGGGGTCCAAAAGTGGCTGGGGTGAGGTGGGGTGGGGGGTAAGCACATGGTGGTGGGGCAGGGTGAGTCTGGTGGTGGCCGCCTGTGGTATTGTAATGGCTTCTGTACATTCCCATGCCCACATTAATGTTGGTCTTTCCTTGTTCAAGAGTGTTGGCTTTTTTTTTCTCTTTTCTCCTCATGGGTCTGTCCCCCCCAAGAAAGGGAGCAGCTGGGGCGAGAGACATGTGGCTTGCGCTTCTCTCTGAGGTCAAACCATGACCCAGGAGAAGTAATACACAGTTAGTCTTCCTAGATGATGGCAGCTCCTTCTGGCCTTAAGCAATCCATGCTATTTGGAGTGATAACTGGTGTTGTTTTGTAGCTGGCTACTCACTGGACCTTGCTTACATTGTTTTTTTNTCTGCCCACTGGCAGCCTGGAGCAGGGGTCGGGAAGGGGTCCAAAAGTGGCTGGGGTGAGGTGGGGTGGGGGGTAAGCACATGGTGGTGGGGCAGGGTGAGTCTGGTGGTGGCCGCCTGTGGTATTGTAATGGCATCTGTACATTCCCATGCCCACATTAATGTTGGTCTTTCCTTGTTCAAGAGTGTTGGCTTTTTTTTTCTCTTTTCTCCTCATGGGTCTGTCCCCCCCAAGAAAGGGAGCAGCTGGGGCGAGAGACATATGGCTTGCGCTTCTCTCTGAGGTCAAACCATGACCCAGGAGAAGTAATACACAGTGTTCCTAGATGATGGCAGCTCCTTCTGGCCTTAAGCAATCCATGCTATTTGGAGTGATAACTGGTGTTGTTTTGTAGCTGGCTACTCACTGGACCTTGCTTACATTGTTTTTTTCTTGTTTACATACTTACATACTTCCATGCTTCCTGAGGAAACATTAATGAGTCAATAGACAGCATCTCTTACTGTGTAGATATCAAAGAAAATCTAAAGAAAATGAACCTGAAAGAAAAAAAGGTATTTTTTAGCAGTAAGTACAGTGGCATAAATCGTACTTGCCATTTATGTAAATGTAGGGATAAATATGGGGAAAAGAGCAGCTGAGTTTGAAAGAACATTAATTAAGGAATGAAGTTAAAAGAAATAATAAATCTTTATATTTCTCATCCAATAATAGGGAAATATAGAAATTGTAATATATATAAAAATTATCTCTGTGTTACATCTTGCAAGTAAGGCTCACATGATTTCTTTTTTGTATAAGTGAGGGTCACTGTGTAAATATTTGAACAAGTCAGAAATGTGCAGCTTTAGGGTCTTTGCTTTTCATTACCAAAATACCTGCTTGCCAACCTAAATGTCCTTGCCTGGTTATGAAGCTCAATACGCAAGGTTTTTTATTACCCCATTTGCTTTCAATTCCAAGCTTATTAGTTAAAATAATCTCACTGTGTCCCACTGTCAGTGTGACAGAATGGATATTTCAGAAATAGATCCATTCATATAGCTTATTAATTATTTTGAGGATCTACTCTTGGTTTTTTATATGTAATAGTTTTAGAAATTGCATAATGAAATTAATTGCTCCCATATGGAATGCTGTGTGGTGTGAGAGATAAGAGACATAAAATGACACTTTGCAAAGCAAAACAGCTGTGGGAATGGTTTACTGCAGCAAGGAGTCTGTGTTTCCAGAAGAAAAGGCTGAATTCCCTTTTGTAAAGCTAAATATGATTCTTAAGTATATTGCAAAGCAATCCTACACTGGTAGGAGCTGCTCCCTGAGTTGCTGAGCTTACGATAGCTTTTGTTAAAGACTTATGGATAAGACTGACATCCATTAACCAGTCATGATTTTGGGAGGTAAGTTGGTCAGGGCAGGCAGCACTTATGTGACTCATTGTCCTCTTTCTCTTTGGCTCAGGATTTTTAATTAGGCCTAGTGCTAAGGGGTTCCCAGTTGTTCTGTGAATGTAACTTAACACTTTTTTCCCTATGATCTACACCCTTGGTATGAGACTTATGAAATCTGCAGATGGTTATTTGCCAGCTGCAGTTCCAGAATTTTGCTTCATTTCCTTCATCTTCCTACTCTGCTTCTTTTGTAGATTTTTTTTGTTAAATGTGTCTGGTCAAATAATAACCTTTCTTAATGCTTCTTTTTATACTTCATTAATGTGGAAGATGAAAGATTTTCAGGAAGAAGTCGTTTCTGCCTTTTTCGTATTTAGCTGATGTCTTTCTGGTTAGAAACATTTTCCAAAGACAAGGTCAGCCAAGTAGCTCCACAGTGTATTCCCCTGTCTTTATTGTGTTTACAATGAAAGAAGTAGAAATATAATACTGGTTCATTCTAGGGTTTAGAGGATAGGACCATGTTTAAGGTCTATACACAAACTTCAGTTTTCCACTGCTATAAATAGTTGTATTTATTTTTTTGTCATTATGGGTATTTCTTAGAAGCATTTCATGCACTCCTCAATCTAATAGTCCATGCTCCAGCTTCTGTGATGCACACTCCAATTTACGGCAGCCTTGGTGCCAGTTGGAATTGTCAAGAAAGTCAGGTAGAATTAAGAGTTAGTTCTGCTATTTCAATTGGTAAAAGATTAATGTTGTGACCTAAACGAGTTTATTTGAAACAAACTATTGTTTAATTCAGTAGTAGGAACAGCATATAACAAGGGAATGTGATTTTAACACCATTAAGCACCCATACTTGTCAGTCTTAATCCAAGTACTCCACTTGGTTTGGGCTTCACTCAGTTTCTGGGCATTGTTTGATTTTCTCTCCCTCTCTCTATTTGGGAGCTTCTCTCTTGCCATTCGCAGGATCCCTAGTTTCTTCATGTTTTTTTCCCTCCCCCCATATTTTCTTACCAGGCTTAGAATCATAGAATCAAAGAATAGTTTGGGTTGGAAGGGACCTTAAAGATCATCAAGTTCCAACCCCCCTGCAATAGGCAGGGACACTTCCCACTAGATCAGGCTGCCCAGTGCCATCTCCAGCCTGGTCTTGAACTCCTCCAGAGAGGGGGTGTCC
>VZTY01019445.1:29994-73701 GCA_013400935.1 Turnix velox
CCTTCCATCAGGTGTATCAACTGCACCACACAGCTTGGTGTCACCTGCAAACTTGCTTAGGGTGCACTCAATCCCACTGTCCATATCTCCTACAAAGATGTTAAATAGCACTGGTCCCAGTACTGATCCTTGAGGAACACCACTCCTCACTGGTTTCCACTTGGACAACGAGGCTTGTCCTCATCTTGCACAATTACCATACTGATTTCTACATGGCTTGAGCAAGTAGTCTCGGCATGGTTTCCTGAGAGAGAAAGGATGTGAGTTTCATAGGTCTTTGTCTGCTCCCTTGTCTGCTGCAAATTACTTCCTGTTTGAATTAACTCCTTGCCATTGCATAGCATTATTAAATTCCAGGTATTTCAGACTTGTCTTACCAAATATGTTAGGCTAGCACAAAGAAGAAAGGGGCAGGGTTGCATTAGAGTTAACTTTATTGGCACATATAGTTATTAGTTATGGTGATGTGCAACAGTGTGCGACTTAATTAAAAAGAAAGACAATGATCTCTCTGATTTGATCATCCACTAGTCTAGTGTTCTGGGTGTAAACTAGTTTCCGTAACCCGTAAGAAGTTTATATTATATTGAGCATTGTGTCCACAAATGGGACTTCCCAACCCAAACTAACTATGTTATTACAGCAAATGTCAGCAAAACTCTGAAGGAAGTCCAGGAGCTGTGGAGAGACACTTCATCTGCTCTACCACTGTGCTTTGTATCTGACTCAGCAGTACTACATTCTTTGCATAAAATTCAGGGGAAAGTTAAACTGCAATAGAGACCAAACAAGTGAATTGTATACACATTATGTTATAGATATGTCTTCATCAGGATAAAGACATTCAAACTTCATAGTTACTTAGATGAGACAGAATTTTAGGAAAGACCAAGTCTTTTTTTTTTCCATATTTGTGAGATATTTAAGGTAGCAGCAATGGGTGATCATAGCATTTGCCTTATCTTTGAATTTGGATGGTAGCTTAGAGTCATAGAATCATAGAGTGTGTTGAATTGGGAAGGACTTTCAACAGTCATCTAGTCTCATGCAAAGGACATCTTGCATGAGATCCAGTTGCTCACAGCTTCATCCAGCCTGGCCTTGAATGCCTCCAAGGATGGGGCCACCACCACCTCTCTGGACAATATATTCCAGTGAGTCACCATCCATGGTGAAGAACTTCTAAATACTTTATCTTCCTTACTCACATTATCTCAAAACAGTACATCCAAGTAAAACACTCTGATCTAAAATCTGTGCTAAAAAGCATGCTGTAATCATAATAACATGATTCTGTTACTAAATAGGACCACAACACATAGAGTTTGTAATTTTAGATTGACATAGCCTAAACAAAATCTGAACTGCAACTATAATTCAAATTTTCCTACGTCCCTAAAGTTCTGTTTGGGACAATTGCAACATACCTTTAATGTATTTATTGTTATATATTAACTATTCCTGGTATTTCCTCTTAACTGCCGGTAGGCTCTTACATATACAAATTGACCTGCCTTTCTGTTAACCACCACTGCAAAATAACAACACAAGGTGGAAACAGGTGGTTGCCTGATAACAAATAAAGTTATGGTTTTGAAAATTGCAAATGGCAAATCAGTGATGGAGGAACTACCTTGCAGTGCTTTGCTTGCATTGACAGATTTAAGGTTCCCATGTGCACCAAGCTGTAACCTCTGCATGTCATGGCACTTCATGTTCATAGATGACAAAGCAAGCACATTGCTCTGAAATATGAATTCCAGTTCCCCAAAGAGAAAGCTAGTGATGCAAAAGGAGTAAAAACTGCCATTTATTCTAAAGCATTGTGGCAGGGGGCAAGGTAGAAAAACAAGAATACAAAACTTGGTCTTATGGAGAAATGTATGTGTATCTAATGAATGGGAGACCCTGCATAAGACCAGTTTCTGCTTAAAAAGTATCACCTTTATAAAGCAGACAGTCAGTGTGGGGCTGACTTTGCTTTGCCACAGGGAAGTGGGAGAAAATAAACCTCTACTTCATGACAGTGTGATTACCCAGTCTCCTCATTCAATGTCCTTTTTTTGTCACCTTTCAGCACTAAAAATCCATCAAGAGAGGCAGATAACATCTTATCTGTCACTTGTCTTGATTTTTTTCCATTTTTTTGAGTCACACAAGAATATTCTCTGTCTGTTTCTCTCATAAAATTGAGCATGTGGCATTTTTTAGCAAAATTGCTTCTTGTATAAACATGACTTGAGTAACTAGCCATGACTGTACGGTGATTCACTTTCAGCTCCAGCCCTGAGAAGTCCTTTCATTGCATTTCTAAAAAGACTGAAATTCTGACAGATGCTCCTTACAGGCAGAGGATCAAATGCAGATTTTTTTTTTTTCTCTGCTCCTGTCCTTATTCCCCAGACCAGCACTGAGGGAAGGTCTGTGCATCACGGGTATGTACCAGGGAATCAAAAATTATGCTGGCTGTCGCTTGGCTTTGGCCTAAAAGAAGGTCAACAGTAATTTCTATCCATCTCCTCATTACTGCAGCATCTTGGAAAAAAAAGGCAAGGGAGTACTTAGGATCTGATACAAAATCTGTTCAAGTCAGGGGAATGGGTTGCTCGGTGGAGAGTAGCATGGAAAGGATGACTGGATTGACATGTTCATGTTATATGCTCTTAGAAAACCATTCCATGTGCATCCTAATGGATGGATCTTACCTGTGAGAAGAAACTTCTATTTAGAAGCATTTCAGGTGATATTCACCTGTCTGTAATAAAACTGCATGGAAACATGCCTGAATTATGAGCCATTTTACTTTACTAAATTGTTTTTCATTGGTTAGAATTGGAAAGTTGATTATTGTTTATGTATTTCAGAAGCCATTGAAAGTGTTTTAACTAAAAAGACATGCAAAATTGCATTTTTATATTAACCAGAATATCATATTGAAAACTTCCTTATTTGTTATAATCTATGTTCAAGAACATAACAGTTTTAGTAAGTTGGTTTGATTGTGTCTAAACTGAGACACTTAATTTCACACTCCACATATAAAATACAGAATCAGGAGTAAATTGTGCATGCAGTTGAAAATAATACCTTCTTCACAAAGAAAAAATCTAAAACTAGTGCACAGAAAAGATTTTAAAATATAAAATTAAGCCATATTATTATAGATATTTAAAGGTTTTTGAATATGTCCCTCACTGAACCCACTTGTTCTAACATTTAATAATATTGTGTTTTGAGAATACTAATTCAGAAAGGAATATTCCCTTAAAGCCATCTTACTAGCTCCTCTCTAGGAGAATCTCTTAGATTTGCAAGGATAAAGGGATCATTCTGTGCCACCTAAAGACACAATCACAAGTATCTTTTGGATGTATAGACTAAAATATTAAATGCAAGACTGGACTTAGTATTATTTTCCCTGTATATTTTTTTATCTTTGCATTTGAATTTTCTTGACCAGAAGGGAATGCAGAAATCAAAAATGATTCTTCAACATGCACATATCCTTTCCTTTTACTTTTTACACACTGTGGTACCTTTCATTCTTTTTTCAAAGACCTCAAATGGTTTCCCAGATATGATGATTTTTTTTTTAATACATACTGTGTACTTAACTCTAATTGCATACGTTTGTGATCATGCTGTGAAATCAAAATTTTTGTTCTGTAGTTTTTGCAGGTGATTAAACTAAGATGTGGTGAAATAAACAGCCTTAACTGCAAACAACTGACAAACATGGCTTTTCTCATCATGGTGAAATGCCTGATTTGTAGGTCAGAGAATTCCAAGCAGACAGACAAATGGTGCATGAAACTCATTACTACAGTGAGGACAGAGACTACAATTACTACAATTACACAGAGAAAGTGGTGCAACTGCACACTATTTTTTTTTTTAAAAAAAGTATTAACTATAAACTTTATGGCATGCTGAATGCTCCTGTGTGCCACACTCCTGAGTGTCTTTATAAAGGCATAAGGTAATAATTATGCACATCCAAATTGTGTGGAGCCACCATGGTAGGTATGCACACTAATGCAGAACTGGACTAACTCATCTTTTTCAAAGGTGCTGAAAGGACTTTTAAGTCTATAAGAATTTCTAGTGCCAAGTGCTCTTGATCATTGCTACCTTTTAATATTTTATCTGAAAGGTGTTTCGTGTAGTAAATTGCATGGAACACTCTTTACCTTAGAAGTATAATGGGTTGAGACATTACTGATGAAGTTACAAGAGTTAAAAAATAATTCTAGGTAAGTATAAGTCCACGTAAGATCTTTCTAAGAAACATATGTGCATTTATTAAAATATGTTGTAGCTTATGCAAAGCAACTATTTTGAGGTCACAAAACACATCTTTGTGTACTTTAGAAAAATATTCATAGGGTCATATTTTGCATGTAATTTGCTCTGTAATTATTGTTTAGTCAGAGTTCTTTTGTAATGATTTTCTTAAAGTCCAGATGAGCTTTTACCTGAGTCTTCTGGCTCTCCTGAAGTCTCTGCTTTCAGAACTCCTCAGGTAGCCTGTAAATGTGGAAGTGCAGCAAGAGCTGGCCCTTGTATCATGCCATTTATTCTCCTCATTTGAAGGAGCAACAAAAAATATCTCTGAGAATCATCTACCTCCTGTTAAACAGTCTCCAACACATCTTCTGATAAAATGGGGGAAGGGAGTTGATAAATAGCCAATTTCTTTGCAGCACAATTAGCCAGCTGCCACATTCACACTGTTCTGCTGCCACTACTGAGCAGCCTTGTGGCCCACTTGCTGCTCACCTGCCCATAAACCCTATAAGGTTTATAAACCCTGGATTTCTGCAGATGGACATGTTGTTGTTTTGTAGATTTATTTTGCCTTATCCAGCAAGTGAGTCTTATGACTGTGCCCATTACCACAGAAAGCTTTCTGACGTGCTGTTTTTTCCTCCATTCTTTCCCTAAAAGGGGGTGATGAGAGCTTATGGAGCAGTGGAAAGTAATAGTCTTGGTTAAGGGGAGGAAAAAGTAGAGTAGTAAGGGAAATTCAAGAGGGTAGAGTATCAGCAGTGCAGAAGAGGCTGTTGAACTGTTTTAAGGAGAGAGTACATTTGCAGTGAGGGAGTGATGAGAGTGCAGAGACATGTAGATACAGGGTCATCTAAGACAGAAAGAGGAAAAAAATTAAAGGTTAGTGGGGAAAAGTGACAGTGGAACAAAGACTGTTGGGCAAGAAAGGGGAGAAGAAGAAGGGCAGATGCAGTCACACCTAAGGGGAGAAGCAAATAGCAAACTGTAGGAGAAGGAGGTACACTGAAAACTTTAATATGAGGAGGAAGGGAAGTAATAGTAAAAGAGAAAAGTAAAGAACACAAAGATGAACATGATAATGTCAAAATAAAAAATCACAGAATAGTATGGGTAGGAAGTGCAAGAGCAGGTTCACCTAAAGCAGGCGAATTTTAGTCCAAAGTGTAGAAGTTATGCATGTGTAATCACCTGGTGGGAGGGAATGAAGAAGAGAGAAATGCTCTTCTCAGTGGTGCCCAGTGGCAGCACCAGAGACATGGGCATGGTTTGAAAGATGCAGCCCAGAGAGACTGTGGAGGCACCAACAATTGGGGATATTCAAAACCCAGCTGGACATTGACCATGGCAACAGAATCTCTAAAGGTTACTTCCCACTTAAGCTCTTCTGTGGTTGTAGGGACATTTCCCCAAGGTTGTGAAAAAGATGGAGGGTTTTCTTTTTTAATTTGCAACATATTTGTATTACTATAATGCTTTCAGGATTTCTGCCAATAATTTGCAGGGGCCTGGAAGTACCTGGGCAAATAATTTGTCTTCAGTTATTTGGGCTGAGGATTTCCTCTTCTTTAGATGTAATGGAAAACGCCAAAGCCAGATAACAAAAAAAAGCAAGCATTTTCTTTTTTGTTTTTAATAATTAAATCTCTCACTTTACCTATGTGTTATAACCCACTCATATGGTTGGAATTAAACTAATTGACAGCAGCCCCTGTGTAATCAATATGGGGTTTGGGTTTTTTTTGGTTTTTTGTTTTGTTTTTGTTTTGTTTGTCTGTTTGTTTTTTGTTCGTTTGTTTGCAGTCTTTTATGGAGAATTGTGGCTGTGGAAAACTGACTTTGTAACTTCCCCCCTCTGTTTTTCTATACTGTTATTTTAGCAAGGAGGGAATTTAAAGAAATAAATAGAAAAGAATCATTGTGATTTATAGGAGAAAAAATATTAATGGTCCCATTTACAAATACATTTAATCTGTATAATAAACAAATAAAGCTGAATGTGGTGCTATATTTCTCCTGTGGATGTCAAATTGACTCCACTAAGCCATGTTTCTTACACTTGAGATCAGAGCAACATTGCTCATCAACATGCTTGGTTTAAATAGTTACTTAGTTTTGTTTTATTCTTATTTTATTCTTTTCTTGATTCTTGATGTTGCTTACTACAGTATCCGAGAAGCAACACAAATATTTTCACAAAAAATACTGTTTAGCTGTAAGTCTCTGTGTTATGGGATACTCCAGACTTGTTTTAATTACTCTGAGGGCCAAGTAGAAAGTTATTACAGATAAAACAAATATAAAAATGCAATTAATTTTGGATTAGCCTCTGCTACAACTCTCAGTTATTATCCCTAGAGAATATAAAGGATTATTGAAATCATTCTGAGACAAATTGTTATAAATAAGAGTTTACAAGGGGAGAAAACCAGAAACAGTAAACCGTAGGAATGCAGAATAAATTTGTTGAGTTAGATTTTGTTCTTTTAACAAAATATTCCAGCTCATCGGAGATCACATTCTGTTCACTGTTGACACTGCTTTAAAATGCATCATAACTCATGGTTTTATTTCAGATTATTTTTTACTTTGTTAAATGCATCAGAAATTCACCCCACATTTAAGGTCCATGGACTTCTCATTATGTTCCGTAAACTAGCTTCCCACGCAGGTTCAGAGAAATAATTGAAAGCACAGTGCTGTGAATACTAAGATCCACAACACGGGTTACGGTGCATATTTTTTCTATCTGTGATAACTTGAAATGTGCATCAGCTATGTAAATTGAGGAATGTGAATAAAATTCATGAAACTTAATTGGCTCAAGCCCAGGTGCAGCCAAGCTCATTATTTCAAGTGTTTGAAAGTTAACACTCTGCTTCAGTTGCTGGGGTAAGGCTTTTAAAGATACACTGGATATCTAAAGAATGACTTGGAGTAGAGTTCATGTATTAGTTGACAGAGCAAATTGTTGACAATGGTTTTGCGGATATTATTTTGAGAACTATAAAGCTCTAAAGGGATTACCTCATTGAAAAAGCAAAATGAAATATGGGTTTATTCTTTGAAACGAGACCCAAGATAAACTTGCATTTATCTTTTGATACATTAACCCATAGTTTTGACACAACTTTACCCATTTTAGTGTGTTAAATCCCTCACTGAATTATGAACATTTTAATCTTAGGTTATAGAAGTGTATGAAATACCATTTACTTCTTTCCAAAAACTGAGATTCTGATTTCTGCTTTACTTTTTTTCATCGTAGAGTTAAATTTAGTTAAATTAGAATGTGACTGGGGTGAGGCAGCCACAGACAAGTGGTTTGATCATTTTAAATGCATTTCCCTTTTGAGTTATATTCAACTTTCATCATGTGATTGCTCCTATCAATGGGATTATGTGCAAATCTGAAACATTTACTTGAGTGCCTTCCTGAATAAGGGCCATTTTCAGAGTGTATTTCCATACTGTGAAATGGTTTATGTGCAGGACAGTTCTAATGGTAGACCATTTTTCTTCCACTCAAGTAACTTAAAATGCTGAGAAAACATCAACTGATAAAATACTTTACACTTCTTAGCAGTAATGAATATAATTTATAGTCTTGGGGAATTTTAATATGGGAGAAGAAAGACAAAAATTGCAGCTAAATTTGAAAGATATAAACAAGTGGAAAATGGAATGGACTTCTGCAGAGTATCTACTCACCCATTGATTTATCTTCAGCAAAATCTGATCCTTTTTATTTAGATAAGTGAACATGCATGTAGATGCTTGTTGTTTAGTGTCTTGAGTCTGTTTTATACAGCCAGGTAATCAAAATTATTATTATTTATCTGCAATAATGATACATTTGTATTATAAAGCCATCAGGATTCTGAAAATGAGCTTCTGAAAATCAGAGAGAACATTACTTCAGTGTAGAAATTGGTAACTTTGCCTTACAATCCTGTCCATTGTTCCATGACAGATCCAACAAAATCCTTAAACATGTTTGGCATTGTTACTCCAGTCATCACAGATTTTTCTCTAGTATGATAAAATATGACAAAAATGTTTTTAGACACAGTTTGCTACTGTCATGCTACACTTCCCTCCAGTGTGGGGACAAAGACAAAATTATCTCTTGAAACCCTTGAAATACTTCATTTTGTAATTTTTAATTATATCCTCCAGTTGACTATTTTGTATGAGATTCTTTGTGGAAGGTACTTAATTATTTTTTTATTAATACATAATCTGGATTTGTGTTTCTTTTGAAGATTTACAGTCTATTTATTGTACAACCTAATGTTACCTAATGTTTCATTCTCTTTAGGCTATCTTATTCTCTATAAAAGCTTGGGTTTTTTATAGTTGTACTGTAGCTCTTTAATAATTTTTTCTCTGCTGTTACTGTTGGTCTTCTAAAAAAAAAAAACCCTACCAAACATTAATTTTTAATCTTTTTTTTTCCCCTGTTCCAAATCACCCTCCTTTAACTTTGCAAAGGATTGCTGGGTGTGGCACCTGCTCTCTTTCTTCTGGGCAGAGGCACGGTTTGTTTGTGAACTAAATAGCCAGCAACCTTCTGTGCCAGAACCGAAACCCAGAAAGTCATGATGAGCTTAAGGCTGCATCTGGCACCAAACAGTAAAATATCTGAGTACTGAGGAAAGAAGTAGTTGATATGTTGAGAGCAGGATTTCACAGAGGAATTTTTAGAGATGTCAGCACTGAAGGAAGTTGGCTATAGGCATGTGGGGAGGATGACTTATTTTGGGAAAAGACTATTTCATTTGTGTGATAAATTGGATACTTGGCATTTATTTCCCATAATGCTAATCAGCATTCCCTCTCCTGTTACATAGCCCATGCCCTTTTCTGGCTTTGTATCAAACATTGTTGAAGGCGGTTGATTCTCAAAAGAGTCTTTGAAGTGGCTATCTTCTAAAGAGCAGGCAAGGATATTTTTCTGTAACCTTTAAGAAGCAAATAGACTGGGGAGATGATCATATATAGAGTAAAAAACACAGCTGCAGACTGACAGAATGCAGTGCCTAGGCAAGTTTGTTTAAGGGAGTCCTACCTTGAGAAAAACCCACATGCTAGGGATAATACTGAAGTTATTCTGCCAAACAATGCTTCCTGTTGATTTTTTGATTGAGAATTTTTAAATTGCGAAGGTGTGGGCAGTTTTGAATGAACTTTTCCGTCAATTACCCTGTATGCAGGTGTAAGTGGTACAAATAAAAGCATCTTTCTTCCTGTTAGGTTTCACAGAATGAGCTCTGAGAAGTAGCAGTAGATCATAATATTGACTTTAAAACAAAGGAGACATCTCATTTGAATGGAAATTCTGCCATTAATCTTTCAAAATTCCCTCAATATTCTACACATGGCTGCACTTTATTTTGTTGAACAAAGTGTAATCAGGCTTGATGGCCTTTAAGTCCTCTTTTAAGTTATGTATCTAAAAATGTTATCTGTGCTCAGCAAGGTCTCAGGATTGCATTTTGTACAGGGTTTTGAAATAAAAAGCTATGCACACAGTTCATATCCAATTGGATTGGCAGCACATTTTAACACTTTGTGCATAACATTTTGTTTTTATTTGGGTCATGTCACATTATAATGTATTATATTAGTGATTAAGGAGATGGTGCAGCCTGGTGCCAGAAATGACAGAGAGAGAGAACAAAAAAATGTTTCCCTAAGGAAATAATATTAACAATATTAAAAGCATGTCAGCCATAATTGAGCTATTCAATAGGACACACTAACAATAGGCTAGCTTCATGTCAAGAAAATTATATTTTGGGATAAAACATGTTCTGCTGTTGAAAAAGGCAAGTTCTTTTGAAAAGGTTGTCAAAATAAGCAGAGATCCCGGTGCTTTTTTTTGTAACAATTATGGACAGTAGTATGGAACTAGACAAGAGTAAAAATAAAAGTACTGTACCTCATTTGGGAAGATCTTATCAAATCACTGCCAGCTTTGCTGAAAAGTGAAAGACCAAAGTTACAACTCTCCAAATTTTTGATTTGCATCAGAAGCTTTTTCTTCCTGTGAAAGCCTTCTATTGCTTTGTTTCGTGCTTGAGATAAAGTCTAATGGGGCTGAACTCTGAAAGGTTAATTCCTTCCCTACCATGCCACAGCAATATGTTCCAACTTGGTTAAGCAGCTAGACAGCAGGTTGCTGAGCCAGTGTGACCTCTCAGAGGAATTCTCCAGCCGTTTTGATTTTGATCCTAAATGTATACACCTGCTGAAATAAAGAGGTACTGTCATGGCATTGTGGAGGTGTAATGTAAGACTTAAGAGAAATGGGATATCCACTTGTTTTTTGCATAGTGATTATTAGCAACTTAACAAATTCAATATGATCTCTTGCCTTCCTCCATGAGGGGCCACATAAATCTAGGTGAAAGACTAGATCTTTGCTTAAGATTTTTCCTGCTGTCTAAGGCATACTAGGATTTGCTTGTTGCTTATTTTCATGCTGTTCTCTATTCATTATCCTATTAAAAAGTGTAAGTGCATTAGCCATCTACAGCTGCATAGACAATTGTTTGGTTTTTATCAATTCAACTTAAATTACTTTGGCATGGAATTGCGAACTTCTCTTTTGGACTACAGTTTCACTTACTCATCCTTAGGACAGAGAAGATGCTAATTACTGTTCAGTTAATTTATTTGAACATTAACTGACATGTGAGCATCTCATTGTTATCCACAAAACATACTTTTAATTAATTCTTAGAATTCTTTCTATTTAGAGATTTTTTTTGTCTATTCCTGGAATTCTAGAATTGCAGAGTTGGAGGGACCTTCAAAGGTCATCTAGTCCAAGCCCCCAGCAATGATCCTATACTACATGAGGTTGTTCAGAGCCTCATCAAGCCTTCTGGCGTTGAATATCCCCAGGACTGGAGCCTCTGCCATGCTTCTGGGTAACTTGTTGCAGTTTTCTGCCAGTATCTCTGTACTTCTGTATCAGGTACATAGTGTGGACCTGACCTTCATACTTAGCATCATGGTCATGGAAATATAGTCTAGAAATAGTAACTCTTGTTATCATCAATATTCATATGTGTTGTTAATGCCACTGTGTCCCACTACTTCCTTTATTATGCCTTTATTAGGATTCAGATACTTATTTCTTACTTACACGATGACCATGTGCTAAAGATACATCAACCCCTTTTAATAAAGATTTTTCCTGATCTCATATATCCTGAAGAAGTGCAAATAATTAATATTGGCAGCTGTTTTAAAGAAAAATAATTTGATAATTTTGATACCAAAGCCCAAAAAACTTTTTTTCTGATTCACCTCAACTGAACTTTAAAATTCATCATATAGGTAGTAATTTTTAGTTAATTCTTTGTTTATGGATGAAGGGAAATAGACCGTTTCAGAAAGCAACTAAATTGACTTGTTCTTGTCATCTACTTGGGAATAAGATAAGTCGAACTCTGAAATGGTGTAATTTTCTTCACTGGAGAAATTAGGAAGTCTTGCTCAGACACAAATACTTGTAATTGGCTAAATAAATACTACTATAGGTGTCTCCAGACTAGACTTTTCATAGCTATTAAGTTGCTTATATGCATATAACCTGTGATTCATATAATGACAGATAATTGTTGATAATGTTGGAAAAAATGCTGCCTTGCTCATTAGGGGGAAAGTTCTGGCATGAAAAAATGGTAAATGGGGAGTAGAAATAAAATGTGCTTTGTAGTTTTTATTATTTTGTATAGGCAGCAATAAACTGTAGTTTGCAGAGGTATTATTCTAAGTCAAATAAAAACATAGCTGGGTTTACACATTACATCATTCACATTGTTTTATATTCTGTTATTTATAATATACAGATTATTAAAAATGAAGGCAAATTTGGTACCTTAATTATGGTGTGCCATACAGTAGATTACTCAAATAGTCTGTGCTTTAGTGTATGGTCACAAGCATGCAATCATTAAAGTGAGTGAGCTTTACTGGCTAGAGATTCTCATCTTTTAGTCACATTAAAACCAAGTACAAATCAACTGCTTCATGGATACTGAGCCATTTCCCTTTTGCTGACTGTCCCTGTGGATCTAACTTCATTGTGATTGCATAGGCACAATGTAGGTACCTAAATGAACCAAAACCACAGAATTTCAGATTCTTCGTCTGTTGCTTGAACTGTTAACAGAAAGTGCTTCCTAGGCATTTTTTAATTCTAACTAATTTTCAGATAACTACTTTAGCTAATTTAGATGCGAGAACTCTGAGGGCAGTTGAGACTGAAGTCCCACCTGGACACACTACCAGAAACTGATTTAATCGTGCATCTTAGCAAGAGCATTAGTATCTCCCAATAACTATTTGCAAAATAATGACTGCTTTCAGTATATTGCCTACATTCCTTATTTTCTGGTGGTAATTATGTGATCCAAGTATAGCTCGTGGCATTTGTGAAGACCAGAGTTCCTATTTAGCAACTCAGAATTGCCTCAGTCTTTCCATGAATTAGCCCAGGCCATCTCTTCTACCTAGTTTGAAAGTCAGTCCAAGTGCTGTCTCTTAGCACATAAATCTTGTCTCATAGCTGTGCCACATCTCACTGCTCACCTAGGATCCACCAACTGCCCTGGTACTGACCCTTTGTGCCCAGCTGGCAGTCAGCCTTCTAATTTGGGAACTCAGCTGCATCTGAGATGCAAATCATCAGTGATGATCCTGCTTACACAGTGTTCCTTGCCCTTTGCTCTGCTACAGTCTCAAAGTGAAGCTCTTTGGAGAAGGACAAAGGGAAAGCTTTGTTAGTGTTGTGTGATGGCTATGTTTGAAGGTGGATGTTTATGACTTCTAGAGGCTCTTTAGAGTCTGCTTCTTACACTGGAAAGAAGAGAAGTGTGTTTCTGGCAGGTGTTTTTCTTTATCTACTTGTTTCTCTATGGTGTGTTGGATAGGTAAAACATCAGTTGATGAGAATTAAAAAATCCAGATGCTTAAATATTTCTTCATTTTTTCAAAGTTCAATATTGAGAAGGTTCCTGTTGGAGCTTGCTTCCTTTCAATGCTGTGAAATCATTCTGTTTACTTACGCCCTTTATTATTCTGTTTTTCTTGTTTCCCCACAAATTTCTCTCTTCCCAAGGAGAATGAAACCAAGCAAAAGAAAAGTCTGAAATAAGAAAGAAGCAGAAGAACTATCCCTAAGAGTACTTCCCAGAATTTTTCTGTATGTTATGACTTGGGCTTTTATTAGTGCATAAACTTCTCATTGTTAATCTGTAATTTTATGGGGTTTTAAAAAATTTTTTCTTAATGGAATACTGGGGAGTTGTGTTTTCAGTTCATGAAATAAATGGGTCCTGATGAGCAGAAGCTAAATATATCATGATATAGACTTAATATGCTCCCTGTCAGCTTATGTCTATTTTCTTTTGGGTGAGACTGCTTAGCATAAGATGTACTGGTGAATTACCTGGCTTCAAGAAGTTGAAGTGCAACTAATACCAAATATGCATATTTCTTTTCTCCCAGTGTTTCTCTATTTATATCTCTGTGCCTGTTTATGTGTTTCACCAAAAATCACAGCCTTCTCTTAGGCTGATAGAGTACGAATATTTTAGTAGCTGATTAATGCAGCATTTAAAGAGAAAATTCAGCTAGTAAATATCTGTGATGTTCTCAGTAGGAACCAGACAACTGGAATCACTGATAGGAGTCAAGAGGAAAAGTCCAGTTAATAATTTGTAGATATTTACACATTTACTGGTTTCTTTTATGGTATAAAAGAATTAGCAAAAGTGACAGAAACAAGTTATGAGCCATTTACTTGGGCTATCTTGAGGGATTTAATCTCACTTGGGTCATGAAGTTGAATTCTCTGGGAACTGGTGTTAGTGTGATAGGCTGTATCAGAAGGCCTGGAGTGCAGAGATAAGACTTTAAGTCCAGCTGGAATTAGAAGCAATAGAATTAAGTGGATTGTAATGCTGTAAAATTTTTGGTTTGGACCCTGAAATGTCTTTGGATAGTAGTTCAAATCTCTTCCAGATGGAGGTTTAGCTCTGGGACCTGTACGCAAGACAAACATTAGCAATGTCAAAGACTTCTTTGGAGCATGCTTGGTAAAACTGGCCTTACATGGTTCAGCACGCTTTTTTGTTGTTGTTCAGGCTTACAGCTTTCTTAATATAGCAGGAAGGATGGCTTGCTTGTTTCAGAAGACTAATTTTACACTTCATTGGCACTCATATGTTTGTTGTTATTCCTTTTAAAGGAAGACTAGGATAGTGTTTGAAAGGTCATTGCTTTTATAACAAATGAGGCAAGGCTGAATGCAGCTGGCATATGCATATCAATTTGAGATAACAGGGACTGCTATAACAAAAAACACAAAACAGCTATAAAGGAGCTGTTGAAGGTTTTGATTTGTTGTACCTCCTCCCCTTCCTGGAGTTAGCTTATCAAGGTAATTATTTAAAATACTAGCTGCATGGAGAGCTACCAATAACTGTATGTTGTCTGTATTAAAAATGTGTTTCAGTGATCATACGCTATAGTTAGCCAAAGGTGGCAATATGTGTGTTGATAGATTATTTCCATGTTTATATTAAGAATGAGAAGCTAATTGCAAACCGTGATTGGAATGCAACAATTTTTTGAGATTAAAAATCAAGTAGTTTCCACTAGTATAATAACAAATCCAGTCATTAACTCTGCTGAAGAGGAATAAATTAGAGAGTTTGTAATTTTTTTTTTTAGATCTTTCACATCTAAGTGTATTATAAGAGTAATTCTCTTATTTACAGAGTTGGGGTTTTGGTCTGTGAATTGCTCTGCTGATGTAGTGTCTGTTCAGACCAAAGCAGACCAAAGCTTGAAAATGGGCCCGTAAAGTAGCAATGAAGAATTTGAGCCTAATACAGAAACTGAGTCACAGGGGAACCTGAGAGGCAGAGAACACAGTTATCAAGAGCAGCTAAATAGAACTGAATGAACATGTGAGTGCGTTTGCTTGAGGAAGTTCTGCACATTCTTGTATATAAATATATAATTGGATGTACTGCACATCTGTGTTCTGATTAAGTTGCTGGTTCTAGATCCTTTAGTTATAACGTAATTAGCTATAATAACTTAAGCTTGATGATGATAAATACATAAAAAGTAGAGACTAGGCTACTGGAATAAGCACTGAACTGTGACTTAATAATAATTTTCTATTTAATCACCTCAGTTTTCTTTGTTATCACAGTTTGCAGTGAGCCATATGCAAGCAAAGCAGCGTCACAGTGATAGATGTTAGTCTTGCATTATAAAATGCTAAATATTTGCTTATATGTGGTCTTTGTGTGTGACAAAAGAAAGAGATGCTAAGAGATTGCAGTAAGGAAAAGGAAACTGTCTTCAGAACAAAATGTAACAAAGGCTACGAAAAAACAGGTGAATTTCCAATGATTGTCCAGCTAATGGAGGGTGACCCTAATTTCTGTGTCTGAGAGCCTGCTTATTTCTATAACTAGGAAATGATAAGCATATTTGGTTTACAAGTGTTCTTAGCCTGAAATGAATTCAGTAATATGAATACAAGTTATAATATCCATTAATGAAATGCAGCTGTCATAGGAAAAAAAAATCTTTCACTCGCACTGTTCAGGATTCAGTGGAAATCTGAAGTTTACTTTAATATGAAATGGTAGTTTACGTAGCTTCTAGATTATCCATCCCAAAATGCATTCCAAGTTATCTTGATAGCGGTCACCTCTAATAAACATGCTTGTATAATGCAAGTATAAATAAATGAGACTCTCCTACTTTTTCATCCTCAAAGTATGCTTGTAAGATGCTCACAGGTATCACCTTGAATGCACCATCAAAATAGGGTTATTGGACAGGGATGGTAGGGACACCCTTAATCTTTGTGCAGCATCATTCCCAAGAGTGTCAGAAAATGGGCAAGTTGAGTCTAAATGTCCTGTTGATCTGAGTGGCTTTACCATCTCTGTGATTACAGTAAAAGCTAAAAAGATTAACCTTAGGTGTTTGCCAGTTGTGCTGGTATGCAGCAAATTCAAAATAATTTGAGATTCTTGCAACTGGGGGTGTGGGAGTGTAGAGAGGGTGGCTGGAAGTGAGGAGGAGGAGGTAGAGTTTCAGAACTTCATGCTGCTTGTTAGGAATAGGTCTCTCTGGTTTTAATGTTAATTCACTGACTGTTTCAGATCAGATATTTCAGAGCTGTGCATCCCAAGGAAGATGGGCAAGAATGCCAGGAGGCCTCCATGGATTAGCAAGGAGCTTCTGGACATGCTTAGATGGAAAAAGAAAATGCATCAGAATTGGAAGCATGAGAGAGTTAACTGGGAGGAGTACAAAGAGGTTGTCCGAGTAACAAGGGAAAGGATTAGGAAAGCTAAAGCGGAGGTGGAATTAAAGCTGGCCAGGGACATAAGGGGAAAGAAGAAAAATTTTTACAAATATGTAAATAATAAAAGAAAGTCTAGGGAAGATGTGNGCAACTTATCAGTACCTGAGGGGGTCCTACAGAAAGGCAGGTGAAGGACTTTTTAATATGATATTGGGTGGGAGGACCAGAAACAACGGATGTAAATTGGAAGGGGGTAGATTTAGACTCTACATAAGAAAGAAATTCTTTACAGAGAGGGTAGTGAAACACTGGAACAGGTTGCCCAGAGAGGTTGTGTGATTCTGTTGTGGATGCCCCCTCTCTGGAGGTGTTCAAGACCAGGCTGGACATGGCACTGGGCAGCCTGATCTAGTGGGAGGTATCCATGCCTATGGCCGGGGGGTTGGAACTCGATGATCTGTAAGGTCCCTTCCAACCCAAACTATTCTATGATTCTATGAACGTGAATCTATGAGCTGATGGCTTCCGCAGGTATTCTCTATTAACGGGAATGCTTTGTCCTCACCTCTTTGAAAGGACATTTCCAAATTCTTGTCAGATGAAAGGATTTAGAATTGAATGATGTGACATGCAACTATCACATCAGAATTAATGTGGAATATTCATGTCTTTAGTTTATTATCTTTGCTTAACTGTGACTCAATGTGAATTACAAGGTGTCTAATTAGCATTATTAGTAAAATTCTACTTGTAGTCCTTGGCTTAATATATACTGTTTCTTTGTGTACTACTTTGCATGGGAAATATATGAACTAAATAGTTTAATTCATTCAAATTGCAAGATTGGACAGACCTTCTCTGCCTGAAATGTATGAAGTTGCTTAAAGATGAAACTTTTGGATTAAATTGTTTCATGCTCAAGATGAAATGTTATCTGTAACTGGAGAAAACCTCATTCTTCACATAGGAACTGTAAATTCCACTGACACTGTTCTTAAAATTCTCTTTATAGAAGGAAAAGTTCAGTGTAAGTCCTGTTTATTTTGAGTCTTGAAATCATCACAACATTTTGATGTGATATTTCAAATATGTTTAATGCATTTTAAGCCTACCACCTGCTTAAGGGGAGGTGAAAGACACAAGTATTTGCTACCAACATAACTGTTGACATAAAACTGTCAATTAACCAATTAGGCTGGGCTCTTAGAAAGGAAAATTTCATCTCAAGGATAACCAGTAGGTTCAGTCCCTCAAAGGCTTAGTGCTAGTTATTTGGCATTATTTCTCTCGTGGATAGAGCTTCTCATGTGAATAAAGCTTCTCACGTACTTTATTGATTGCTCTAATGATGGAAGTCAATAACCACCAGAAGATTTCTTCTGATGGTTTCTCTAATGAGCTGTGTAGACTAAGCAGTTAATTTCATTCTTCCCATTCCTATTGCATGCTGCCTGCTGTGTGTGGGATTCCATGTCAAAGTCAGTCCATCATAAACTGGTTTATTTTGGCTTGATAAATTCTGCCTGTGGGGATGTGTGCAGTAGGAGATGATCTCACTGGTACTCTAATATGACATGGGTTGCTAATACCAGTCATATAGCCCATCATGTGTGTTCTGGTCAGTTAATATCCGTCTTGGCAAGGATGTCAAAAATATAAGTGATTTTGGATTAAGAATTATCCTCTCACTGCTGGAAGTAAGAGGCTGTGTAAGCTGTGTGTAAGCTTTAATTAGCTCTGACTTTGTGGTGAGGTTAAGTATTTTGGTCATAAAGATTGCCAATCTGTCTGCTTTTAGTTTTTTACCTCCAGTAGATTATCTAATACAATAAACTTTCAAGTATTGTAACACCTCTAAAGGCTCGCAAGTGCTTCCTGGCTAAATTGATAGTAATCTCTTATAAATTTTATTTTTACCTTCACTGTCTGATGGTGGATGGTATTAGGTTGTGCTTTGAGCGTCTGCAGAATGCTTTTTGTGCTAAACTGGATACTGCTGTTTATAGAGTTTTAATTAAGAACAAAAATGTAATGTCTATAGGATATCTGAGCACTTAGTAGAAAATTAGCAAGTGTCTAACTTGAACACAACCAAACAACATTTATTATAATTGTCAAGATAAAGAATGTTGAAATAAATGTTTTATGTGCACATTGTGATTGATTTTTTTTTCCTTCAGAATTGATACCAGATACTCAATCATTTTGCTTTTTGAGTCTTCTGCTGGGTCAAACAGGATATAACTTATATAACAGCTAACTTTTTGTAGGTTGATGCTTCAGAAGATTATCAGGTGCCTAAATTAAGCCTGTTAAGAACTTGAAACAGGTGGATTGGTTTATAAAAATTGGGGGGTTTTCTCCATTACTGCACTAATAAAATAGGATGAAAGCTTTTATTTGAGTGTATTTTATCCATAAATTTTATCTGCACTCCTCTCAGAAGAAATAAGCTAGCATTCTGCAATGCCATTCAAGTCACAGGTGTGGATCAAATAATTTTGTGTTTTAGGGATGTTAAGGAATAGTATGAATGTACTTGTTTGCTGATGCTAACAACAGGCTTAATCAATACCAGTTTGTCTATCTAAGAAAAAGTCTAGTTCATTATTAGTTTTCAGACAATCTAGACTTTGCACAGTTCCCTGGGAGTTTACCACCTGCTGACCCATTTCAATTCTTACCCATCAGTTCTCAGCCATTCATGAGACTCTGGAACCTCAGTATCTTGCAAACTCCTTACTCTGAAATCCTGTGAAAGTAGTATAGTAAGAATGTCATGCATTGCACTAGATTTTAGAGAAGTGGACAAGCTTTAGACAGGTGCTCTTGAGGCAAACAGCTCTGATTTTGTGAAAATGCCAACGTTGTTGTAGGGAAACAAGTGTGCCATTAAATTCTCTTTCTAGGCTGAAGTAGTGGTATGATGAGCTCAAACTTGCATTGAGAAGAGTTGAGGGAGGAAGGGGCAAAAGGATTTTAATCTCTGTTGAAATGGTTTAATTTTGTGTCAGTAGGTGGAATTCATTACTGTTTATGTAATACTAACCTCTGTGTTTAGCTGAGGGAGTTGGGCTTGTTCAGCCTGGAGAAGAGAAGGCTGCGGGGTGACCTCATTGCAGCCTTTCAATACCTGAAGGGAACCTACACCCAGGAAGGAAGTAAACTCTTTGAANTTCCTACTGTGTCTGGGGTATGTAGTTGTGTTCATGTACATGTGCTGGAAGCAGTGGACTGTGGTAGCTTGGCATAGATACTTTTGACATAGTGGCAAAAAAAAAAATAAATAATCCTGCCATTTAGGGGAACGGTTTTTGGATTATTGCCTGAAGATAGTAAATCCATGCTGGAATGCCACATTAGAATGGTTAGCTATTCAGATAAATTCATGCGGAAGGGTCAATAGCCATCATTTTGCAAAGGAGTCCTGAGTCCTCTTATGGTTTGCATTACACATAGCACTTTTTCAGTGGCTTGTATGCTGAATTTTTCCAGCCTTCTGAAGTATCTGAAACTATTTCTTAGATTATTTTTGAAATCCTTTTGCATTAATACTTATGCCTTTGTTGAACCACTTGCTCAACATTTTACTGATTTGTCTCTCGTGTAGCTAGGAGCAGATATAAAGATGTGTTTTAACGATAGTCTGTTGCATATTGTTCAGTGGAGGAGAATATAAAGCAGGGGAAATACAAGACATTGAATATTTAGGTAGTTTGCAGCTTTTTAAATGATTCAAAGCCTTTGATGAATCACTGGTTTCTATTGCTGACCTCTGCTTCTGACCTTTCCCTGACTTGACAGGTCAAGAGTTCTGTCAGCAACTGCATTTTTAATAATTTGTCATCTGAGAACTGTAGATTCTATTTCTGTTCTTAGATTTTTTGGTGTTTTTTTTTTCTTGTTAAGTTATTGTTGACCAAAATATAGTTGCTTTTTTAGAATACAAAATCAGATTTGGGCAACTGAATGGCAAGTATGCTGATAATGAGTGTTCTGTCCACAGTACAGGGCACCAGTGCAGTACACTTCTGGAATGTGCATGATGTCCAGTACATACTGGAAAAGCAGCTCAATTCTCGCTATTGCTCATATGCTGCATAGGACCTTCAGATTAAATTTGCCAATTTTTTTGCCATTCAAAAAGGGAAGCAACAACTGCCATACAGTGAAAAATTTTTGTACCTGGTTAATTGGGGAAATAACTAGATTTTACTTGATTTTCTCTTCAATGATATACTGCCTTTCTTTGTTTCTTTCTGTATTCTGTCATTTTACCATTTATGTCCTGTAAAAGTCATCTTTGATGCTTCTGATTTTAAGGCTGTCTTTCTCTGGGAGCCATGTAGCTGTGTACAAGAAGTGCAGTTGCTTTAATCTTGCAGTTGGAAGGTTTTGTGTATCTCAGCATGTTCTTGATTAATGTAAACTTGTAATTACAAACATTAGAGTGTGCAGTGTTAAAACTTCACAAGTAATTGGCTGGCCTGCAGTTTGACGGGCTTCTTTTAGTCTAAAGGAAGAATGATACAAAAACTGCATTTGGAAGTGTTTATCATGCCAGAATTCCTGATTTTTTCTTCGATGCAATAATAGCCATGACATTTCATCATGCTGTTGCTAAAGAAACATTAACGCTTTGAATGCACAGTACCTTTCAAGGACAAATGCCTTTTTTTCTTATTTTCCCTTATAAGTGGAATACTAAAGTTCTCAAGCACACTGTATCTTTTAGAGGTGAATTACACTGACATAATTAAAAAATACACAAAGACCCTCAAGAATGGCCAACACAGAAGTATGGAAGATTATTTCCGCTTCTTACAAATTTGGAAAGTGAAGCATGGAATTTTGTATGGATTTTGCTTGTGTTTTGGTTATTTTCTTTCTCCCACTCCTCACTGCCAGATATGTAGAAACCCAAGTTATTCTGTCAGTCCTTCACCTTTTTCTGATGAATTTTTCCTTTAAGAACTTGATCTGACTGTAGCTAGAAAAAAAAGAGAAAATGCTGTTGACCAGCCTGGTCTGGTTAATGTTAACAAAAGAGTTAAATACAACTTGGTTTGAGTTTTACGGTCGTCACTAAGGTAATGAAGTGTTAGGATGTCTTTCTTATGGAAGACAAAATAACTACTGTGTGAGTTACCACCTTAGTAGCTATTGGTAGTGTGGGACTGTGGTACTAAGTCTCTGTGTATGTGCTTTTAGCATGCTTTGTTTCAAATTGAGATGCTTCATTCAGGAAGTCCACTTGCAGAGTGAGAGCACAGTCACTTCATGCCATGCCATATAGCACACTAGTTTTCACTCATGGGTAAGGCCTTAAAAAGTGACCACAAAATTCATACAATTGCTGTTACCATTAACAAATAAAAAATTACTTTCATGTTAACCTGGTGTTAGCTCTAGTAGTTGAATTCTAACAACAGGTGATGTTGTATCAATTCCTCTCTGTTCCAGTTTCTTTTAGAATGCTTTCTTAATTATTTTTACAAATCAGCTGCTTACTTCTCAACTATTATAGGATTGTGGCATAATCAATATAATAGTACTACTTCAAATCATTCAAACGTGCACTCTTCTGGAATACTGAATACTACTTCTACTCAAATAACTTCAGTGAAGTTAAAGAATTCCTCTAAAAGGTTCATCTTCTTAGGAAGATTTCTTCTTAGGAAATCAAGATAATTAATATCCAAACTGATAACATGTACCTGTGGAATTGCTCTAACATGACACTTTTAAAATAACTTACTGTGTAACTGTCTTGTGAGTCTGTTTTTGTATGTATACTAACATATTGACTTTTGAGAGTCTCATATTAATAATGGTGGGCTGAAGTAACAGGAAAATTTACTCTTGTTTTTTCATGGCTAGGAAGATTTTGAGGTTTGAGTGGACTTTGCTAGGTGCATTTAGAGCTTTTTAGGGATTTTTGTTTCGCTTTCATTTCCATCCCCTCCTAGCTCTCAAACTATATGAAGCACACTTATTTCTCAGTATCCTTTTCTAGTACCTCTCTAGTATCTTCTTCCTGAGTGAAAATTGAAGAAAAAATATCCAATTATGCAGAAACTTAGTCAATCCCTTTAAATTTGGAATGAAAATATCTTCTAATGAATGTGTACTAAAAATTTTGAGTATGAGGGAAGAGGGACAGATGTTGAGGAAATGTTAGTGTGTTAGTCTGTTTGTCTTTAACAAGTTGGGGAGTTACATGGTATTTACTGTGAAGCTGTAGGCCTGAAAAGGGAGACTCCCAATAAGAGACATTTACTGTAAAATGATAGTAAGGCTAACATGCTGGGGAAAATTGAAACCTTGAAAGTGTAGAAAGAATTATGATAAATAGATGTAACTTCTATTGTTTTCATGTAAATTTGGCAAATATGATCCCAAGAGTAAAATTGTAGCTGCTGTTGGCTTGTGTTAATGGTGAAGCTGATCAAAGAATATGCAAAAGAAAGTAATATTAGTAATGGTCACTGTAACACATTTGTGGTCAGCAACTCCACAAAATCAGAGGTTATAAGTATTGAACTTAATTTTGAAGAAGACAAGACAAAAGTGCTTGATGAGAAAAGAACTAGATGGGGTAGCTAAGAAGTGTTAAATCTTTGGAGGAAATGTGGAAATCAAATACTGAAATCAAAGACTATGTGCACAGAAATTTAAGGAGAACTGAACAGAAGCTAGCATGACTGAATTGTGGAGGAACAAAGGTTATAGCAATCAAGAATGCATCTTCCACAAAAATGTATAATGAGAAATTAAAACGCAACAATTATTATAGTTAAGAGCTTTATTTGGCAACAAGAAATTTGTTTACAGTAAACATTATCACATTAGTGGCCCATTAAAACAGAAACATATTTAAATAAAGTTGTAGCCATTTAATACTTAATAAAATAGAGGAAGGTGACTTACTCTTTGTGCTATGCTCCAGTGTTTCTGTGTGTTCTACTTCTGTTATGTATCTTCTGTTTTCCCCTGTACTCAGGTACAGGCCAAGGTGTAAATAATATTGAACCAGAAGATGAGCTTTTTGATCATAAAAAATTTATTTAAAATTCCCTGTCTTAAGCTAAGAAAACATAACTGCTGTTTGACACCAATTCACAGTTCTGTTCTCAGGCTGCAGGAACTATGTGAGAGACTGGGCTTTATTTATAAACACTGTCATGTAATTTGTTTGAACTTTTTCAGTGTAAATTTGATAAAACAGCCTCACTGAAGTATGAAACAAATGGGTGTAGAAAAGAGGTAACACACCCAATTTTTATGTTTGCTTTCTTAGTACATTGAAGTCTCTGTATGATTTGGTTATATTTTGTAGGGTCCATCTTGCTGGGATGATGTGCTGATTCCCAACAGACTAGGAGGCATTTGCCAGTCTCAAAGGTGCAATGGAAACACAGCGGTAAGATATTTTCATGTTTCTTTAACTGTCAGGTGGCACTAGTAACTGGAAGAGTTTGGTGATTTGCAAATAAAAGGGAATTAGCCCAAGTCTTAAACATACAGATACATATAGATACTTTATTATACGGCTGAGCTGATTTCTTCCTAACCCACCCACCCACGCACATATCCACATGGGACAGGCCAGACTGGCAGGTAAGGGGTTAAGGCTTATGCAGGCAGGAGTGAGTCCTCTGGAATCCAGGGCTCCAGGGTTACAGTCAACAGAGTTGCTCTTTGGGTAACGCTGGAGAACATGCGGTCCCAATTGTAGCACTCCATCTTCTTTCTTCTTCTTTCTTCCTTGTCTTTGGCCCAATAGCTCTGTGGCTTTGGTTTTATCCCAGTTCCAGTGCGTGGAACCTGTACATGCCTAGACTGTGGGATCTAGGGGCAGATATGTAGCAAGGTCTTGGTCCTGCTGGCAGGCATGCATCACCTTAACTGTGAAAGTTGATTTCTCATCAGGGTGCCTGTGTTCTCTGCTCTGCCTTGAAGGCCAGCTGCAAGCAATTCTTGCTGTTTGTTGGGCTTGTAGTTAGCAGTTTTCTGGAATCCCAAAGGCTTCTTCCCACTTGTGCTGGAGGAGAAGGGCATCCTGACCTGACAGTCAAGGAATCAAAGGAAACCAAACAACAACTACTTGGCCTTCAAAGATCATTTAGTGATTTTCCATTCCCAGTACGGCACTTATAGAAATAGTTGTTTGCAGAAATTCTAATTATATAAAAATTGTTGAAGTTAATGTAAGTTGACACGTAAAGTGTGCTTCAGAATAACTGTTCAGCTTTTGATAATGCATCTACAGTGGTTAGCGGAAAGGAAAAACTTAGTTGTGGCTTGGAAGGAAGGAAGAAATCATGTAATCTTTTTCAATAAAGTAGAACTTTGAGACATTCAAATACGCATACATTGTTTGAAGATATATATACACAATAAAATAAGCATTGAAAAAATAATTGCCCTGAAAGCTTTAAATATCTGTGTAGTCTTACACATCAGATCTTTCACACCATATAGATGTTCAGGTTTGTCCACAAAATCAGGTTCTTCACAATGTTTACTTTATAATCTGTTCTATCATAGGCTGTTGTTTAGAATCATAGAATCATAGAATAGTTGGGGTTGGAAGGGATCTCAAAGATCATCGAGTTCCAACCCCCCTGCCATAGGCAGGGACACCTCCCACTAGATAAGCCCAGTGCCTTGTCCAGCCTAGTCTTGAACAGCTCCAGAGAGGCGGCATCTGCAACTTCTTGGGGCAGCTGGTTCCAGTGCTTCACCTCTCACTGTAAAGAATTTCTTTCTTATGTCAAGTCTAAATCTACCCCCTTCCAATTTACATCCGTTGTTTCTGGTCCTCCATCNGGGTCTCACCAGTGCTGAGTAGAGGGGCAAAATCACCTCTCTGGACCTGCTGGTCACATTCCTCTTGATGCAACCCAGGATTTGGTTGGCCCATTTTGATTTACTTTAGTTGCTTCTCAAAGTGACATCAATGAGAAGTCTGAGTAAGAAGCAGCATAGACATCTCAAATTATTTGTAATCAAGATTGTTTTCAAAATATTACTTTTGCGTGCTTTGAATTTTTTTTTTTGTGTTAGTTGTAGATCAGTGGTATGTGTGTCCTGTTTGGCAGTGGATGATGTCAGAAAATATTTTATCTAGCTAGAGACAATGAATGGGATTCAGGTTTGATTCTGTGCATAGGCAACAGGGAGAGGCCTCCCAGCTTCTGTTAGGAGGGATCCTCCTCAGGGATGTTTTTTTTTTTGCCTATTCCCAGAATTTTTTCTCCCTGAAGTCACAGTGACTTGATGTCATCCATTTGTTGCTAAACCCCCTATAAACTACAGATATAAATCCTTCTGCTGATTCCTGAGATGGTCTGCAGCCAAGTGATTAAACCCAAACACAAAAGCAAATGAAGATGTAGCTAGGTCACTGGGCTAGATCAGATCTGGAGGCAGAATTAACTGTCTGCAGAAGTTGGGACTAGTTTGATCTTCCCTCAGGAAATGGGACTAAGAATTAGCTAAACATCTTTACTATATTACATATGGAATATGGCTTTCTATAATTTTCTTGAAAATAAACCAAAGATCTTGAGCAGAGCATTTTGGCTTTTCAAATCAACAAAGAACTTCATGCCTCAAACTTTCATAAATGCTTCTTGTATCCTTGAAAAAGAAAAGAAATAATTGTAACTAATTAGAAAGTTGAATCCCTAAGCTTTTTGTGACTGTTAAAATCTTTAGAGATTAAACCACATTTTATTATTATTATTTCTTTGTTATGAAAAAAATGCAATTATATTTTGTTGTAAATCGCTCCACAGTTTACACACTTCTTAACAGTGATGGACAACAAAGAACCTTCGAAACTGTTAGTTTTCAGTTATCAACAAACAGCAAATACTGCTGTTTTACCAAACAGAAAAGATTCCTCCATTGTTTTACCCCCAAGACATAAATGTTTTGGTTAAAATTGTTTTTCCTTGCTTTACAGTTCGTATAAACATCAGCTTGAAACCTAGTTTTGAGAGGCAATGTAAGTTTTCCTAAAATAGCAATGTTTGTATTAGTTGCATGTTGAATTAGTCTAAAATTAGTTTTAAATTTTTTTTTGGGTTGTGAATGTGAAAATAGAGCTGCTGACAACATCAGAAGGCAATAAAAATTTCAGTGTAGTTAAATTTATTAATTATTGCCAAATGTGCTGTAATTTTTACATATCTCCCAGTGTGCTTACTAACATGACGGACTTTCTTCATGTTGATTTCAATTGTAGGCTGTACAGCTTGGAGTAACAGGCTATTATGTTGTGTGATCTACATGGAACTATAAGAAAACTTAAAAATACAATTGAGAATAGGTTCTCAACAGAGAATGTAGATTTTGCAAAGATAGTAAGTTGTATTTATTCAGAAATTTATTGTGAGACTACTTAATGAAGCAAAATGAACGGTCCAAATGAATGGTTTGGAGAAATGGATAACAATACCAGTGTGTCCAAAGCAGAGCTCTGTATTTTTTGTATTAAATAATTTTTACATTTATTACTCTATCAATAATAATAATCATTCTGAACTTCTGTAGCTCCAAAAGAATGAAATTTGGACCTTAAATTACTGCCATTAGGGAATACTCAAATCATTCTAATAGCAAACTTCAAGTAGATTAATTAGAAGTTACTTTTAGCTGATTCCTATTGACTTTTTTGTCACTTAGCTAGGAAGCCAAATGTTGCTTTTTTCAATACAGAGCAGCATCATAGTTCAAGTTTCACAGACTCATAAAAAGTTGATGAGGACTTTAGGTGAGATTTGAGATTCATTAGTGAGTGACTTGCCAAACTCCTCTTTTTATAACAGATCTCTCATGTACCTCAGAGTTCCTTCTTGTCTTATGAATGCTATCAGAACACTTGTTCTAACCAGAGGGACTGAAATGTTTTTCTATGGATGAAGACATTTTTTCCATCCTACAGGAATGTGCTTCTACTCTGTGTCATGAAATGCTGGACAACTTAAGTATTGGTTTCTCATTTCATTATTGATCTCTCTTTTAATTAATTGAGTCCTGTTATTAAAAAATCATCCAGAGCCACAGAAATAATATGGACAGAGACAGGAAACCACTGAAATGGTGTTTTCATGGGAATCAACATCAGTCCCACATTGAATATGCATCAGTTTTTGAAAGACATGTTCATGTCTCCAAGGCAAAATCTAGGGCAAATATTTTGAACATTAGAAAACTGTGGAAAATAGTAGTGATGTTCATTATGTGTTCTTGGGATTATCACTTGATCTGTAGACTATAAAATCTCAGAAACAGTATTGGAAGGGTTTAACAGGGTTATAGGTCATACATCTTTCAAGCTGTTGTAAATAAGGGAACATTAATGTTACTTTAATAGAAACAGTGAAGTACTATCCTGGTGTCATATATCATACTGCTATTATCTTCAACTCTTCATTCCTGATGATGACTGCATCATCATGACACTTGAATAGGGGTTTTTCTTTTAATATTTTGTCCAGTCTTCAAGACATATTAGGTTTCAACAAAATGTTTCTACAAGGACTTCTGTGAACCTATAGAAGCATATTCATGTATTGAGTTTCCTTAAATATTAATTACACTTCTAATCAAGCTTTTATAGCAATCCCTTGTGTCCAGAGTAAGGAATTATTTTCCAGTTCAATCACCTACATAATTTTATTCTTTTATTTGAAAGATAGGTCTGTGGCCATTATACATGGGTTTTAGTGGTCATGCTCTCACAGTAGCACCACTGCTTTAGTTGGTGTTTGGGGGGGAAAGTTTACAACAGGCAGATTATTATGTTTTTTTCATTATGTGACTTTACTTGCTATTTTCCCACATTCTTCCTATGTGATTTGAATCTCTCAATGTTATTTTAGTCATGAATACTTGTCCTTCTTCTGCATGTTTATTGTCTATAGTCTTGGCACCTGAGGGCAGTAATATTGTGTAATCTTTTCATAGCTGATCTGTTCCACAGGGAGTCTGTGCTCTCTGCTCATCTGGAATGGGATGGACTAAAAATCAAGGGAATAGTGTTCAGCTTGAATGCTATTCTTCTCAAACATCACTGTTGATAGGAAATATGCTTCATTTATTTTTTCATTTTACTTTGCTTTGATCAGCCCAGACCTCAGTTGCAGTAAAGAATGGCAGTAAATGCTGTAGCAGTCAGAATGTCAAGAATGAAGCTGTAAATTTAATCATGGTATCAAAATGTGAATATAGTAAACTACAGAAGTATCATTATAGAAGGGTCTGTTACTAATTCATTGTTCTTTGCTTACAGTGATGTGATTGGTTATTTGTGAAATGAACCATGTCTGTGGAGTCATTAAAATATATTCAACATTTAGTTCTAAATTGTAAACATTGACATATTTCCTAACACCAAAGATCATACTGACTTTTTGTTTTTAGTCCATTACTGTCCATGTTTGTGTGCCTTATGTATTAGAGGTTAGTCTAGATAGCAAAAAATTAAAAAAAATAAATTCACAGTGACTGTGATGTGATAGGGTTGTTAAGTAAAACACCAGATTCTTTTAACACAACCTGTGAAGGAAGATTATGACAGCTTCTTTATCTAGACATGAGAATAGAACTATTCAAATTTCTTACAAGACAAGTTTAAAAGTATTTTTCATATACCAGAGACTGTGAGGTCATCTGGCAAAGTCATGTGAAATCACTTCATTTCTAGATGGAGATCTTCCTCCTGCGTGCTTCTACAGGGTCTTAATTTATAGGTGTTTTAAATTGAGTGTTACCTATTTTATCTCAGCCAAGCTAGCCTTTCATGTGTCTTTGTCAGTGACCTTTACTTTTCATCATATCTACTCCCTCAGATATTATACCTTCTGAAAATTTGAGTAATTACTTTATGCTTTCTTCCTGATCTTTAACAAGTATTTTAATAGTATAGGGCAAGGAGATCCTCACTGCAAGACCACCTTGAAAGACAGATCTTAAATGATTCACTTTAGGAAATTATATCTTGAGACATGTCAGTTAAATCCATTTAATGTTCCTCTCACAGCTTTCTAGTTTCTCAGTCAAAATGTCAGTACCATTTAGATGCCACACACAAATCTGGGTAAGCTGCAACATTGCTATTACATTGTTCCACTAAATTTGTAATCTCATAAAATTTTAGGTTAGTTTGATGTGATCTAGTTACTGCATATCCTTGCTGTTTGATAATAAATAGGCTTCCTTTTTTTTAACAAAGACATAACATATGAGCTATTTACTCCATCCAGAACTGGTGTTTTAGTTCTGTTTTGCCACCAGTGCACTTACTAAAATGAGCCAAGAGGGGAAACAACATTAAAAACAGCACACACAGGGCATTTTGAATAACCTACAAAGGTGCTGTGATGATATAATGGGAATTTTTGCTAGGTCTTTAAGGCAATGTCCTTAATGGCAATTATGGATTCACTTGATTAGTGAAGAAAGAAGTAAGGCAGGTAACTTTTCAGTGTTAATGGGTCTGTAATGTGTTTTGGGGTTCTTTGTGCTGTAGTAACAAATTATTTCAAGTTAACATTTCTTCTCAGTTACCTCTTTAGGAAATTTATTGGACTTCTTTTTATTATTCTATAAATATTCTCAAAGTAGTCTCATTCTGGAGTTGATCAATTTTCCCTTTATAAAGAAACTGTTATTCTACTTCTTAATGCAGAAAAATCAATTGTAGGTAAAAATTGAATTATGAAATAGATTTAGTTCTATTAAAAAGCTGAATTATATGTTTTGGATAGGAAAGTTAAAGCTTTAAAATATAAGACCTAGATTGAGTCCAAGAAAAATGGAATATAAAATTGAATACTTTTTCAGTTTATGAAGTCTTTCCACAGTATGTTGGACCACAAATGGTGTCTGTGTAAAAACCCATCATTAGCGAGCATAATTAGAAGTAGGATTTGGAGCAGTTGGTTATATACTAAATGGGGGATTTTGGCCTTTTCTTTAAGTAGCTTTTTTGACCTCTGCATAATTTTTGACACCATGAGAAAATCCTTGAACTTGGTTCAGCATAGTGTTTGGATATTTTTATCAGTGTTCTCATCTCACAAGCAGAGTAAAGGGTTACTTATAATTTTTTATGAGCTGGAGTTATGTTGATGTTCTGGCAAACTCAGTGGAAGTGACTCTTTTGTATGATATCAGTAAGTTTAGCTCATCTTAGCACGTATTGCTACTGTCACTTCTATCCAAGTGCATAAAAGATCAAATAAAATATGCTGAAGATTATAATGCTTTGTTTAAACAATTCCTCTGCTCTTTGAAGTTCTGCTTAAGTTGTTATCACTGTCACTGAAAGAAAAAAATAAAATAATTTTGTTGCTCGTTATTCTTTTGCATCTGTAGTTCATTTCCAGAAAACCTCATCTGGAACCACAAGCATGAAACAGTGTTTCAGAGAAATACTTTCTTCTGGTTTGTATGAACAATTCCTTAGCATGATTGTGCTCAGCCTAGTAGGTTTTGCTGGTCTTTCAGAACTTTAAAAAATCTGCTGTTTTGAACCCAAATTCACATCTCCTTTAGTGACACAGTTCTTGAAAAAAAAATGTAATAGTGCAATGCTTCATAATTTGTTGAGAGAGTTTCAGGTGAGTTGAAGATCTGTCCTGTAACGGGAATTGGCAGAACCAATACCTTTTGATTAACAAGTCAACAACTTTTCTTCAAATTTTGAGATGCCCTTAGATTCACCAGAAAAATAGTTAATGTTTTATAAGTGATAATTGTTAATCGTTTATCTCTGTATCAGGAGTTCGATGTTATGGGAAGTTAATAGAGCACAGCTTATGCATCAAACCAAATCTTACATAATTTACAGCCTCTGCAATCTGAAAGGTAGATAGTATTTCCAAACTGAAACTGAATGTAAATGTACCTGTAATACTTTCAAGAGATGTTACTATGTTCAACATGTTTTCCAAACATTTCTAAATGCACTGAAGCAAGGAACTTGCTTTGTATCCATGCTAGACTGGCTGCCATAAAGACTTAATGTTGTATAATTATGAGATCCCTGTTTTGACCTCATACAGTACTCTTCCTCAGTTGTTATGATATTTGAAACAACCACAGGGAAGTTCTTCTTTGCCTGGTACATAATTAAAGTGCAGAACTCTTCATCATGGTATACTGTGGCTTTAAAAAGTGACAAAATAATGATAAATTGATGGAGAACTTCTATATGTCAAGATACTTTATTTTAGGAAGTCTCTGAGCTACAAATTGTTAGAGCTTGGTAACATACTCCAGATTTGTTTTGGGTTTTGTTTTGTTAGTTTTTTTTTTTTTTAAAAACATCCCCTGTATCTTTTACTACCTTTCATGTGGCCATTCATGAAATTATCTGATGTTGCCAAAACAGATTTCTTAGAAAAGCCAGATATTAGGACTAAAACATAAAGCCTATATATGACCATTTTGTTTTTCACAATCTATAAAAAGTTTTTATGTTTACATTCTCTTTGTGTGCACACATGTACATATGCTGTGAGTCTTAGTTACAACCACCATGAAACCTAAAGGGAGGGAAGTAAACTCCAAATTCAGTATATTGTGGGATAAGTGAGGTGATGTGTGCCTCCCAATGGCCTGTGTTATTACTGTAATGTGGTCCCAGGCCTAGTAGTGAGTGGAGTGTTGAAGTTTTTCTGTTTGTTATATGTTGTTCCACAAGTAATTTCTGAATATAATTTTGAGGTGATTATGCCCTTTCTGCATTTGATTTGTCAGTTTTATAAAGTCTGTAGATGTTCAGAGACCTGAACGCATTGTGAAGCAATAACCAAAGTCTATGAATGAAATCAGGGAAATGTCTAGGAATTAAATCAGGGGAAAAAAACCTCAAAAAGGTACAGTAGAGTCTGCTCCTAACCTGAGTGTTTTGGTTGCTCTGTCACTTGTTTCACAAATCAGACTTCAATTTTTTTATACATATTTTGCATGCACTGTAGCAACATGTCTAAGGTGTTCAGGGATAGCTTTTTTTAATTCAATGAATTTCAATAACAGTTTAACTAACTCTTTTGTTGCTCACTACACATGACATATAAACAATAAGCTCCTGTCTGCAGTTGTTTCAAATTCATTACTGATGACTGAAACCTTGAATTTCCACTCAAGCAAGCAACATGTTCATGCAATCATCTATCAGCAATCAAAACAGATGAAGGTGATATTGTTAAGATGCAGTATGCATCTTAACAGATGCAGTCTCTCCTAAAATGTCAGTCAGCATTTATATACAAGAGTACAATTTGTGCTTTCACATCTGGCAGTTACTGTTATTGCATGTTTAATAACTGTGATTTTGCATGCTGACATGCTGTGTGATATGTTTGGTAAGATCTAAAAGCTAATATAAAATTTATCTTGTCATAAAATCTGTTTTCCACCTTTAGTTTCCATACTTGGACTGGGTTTCTGAAGTGTTGAGGACATTAGGTTTTTATTAACAATAGTCTAATTTTCACCGAGAAATTTCTAACCAATTGTGCTTGTAACTGGTTTAGAATCAGTTTGTAAACTTTTCAGTTTTTATTTTTTGATTCTGAGCATGCACCTTATGAAACAACCCTAATTTTAAAGATCAGAATTAAATTTAAAATAAGGTTGCACTCTTTATAGGGTGCAGTGGAGTGAGATAATGTAGTCAACAACATTACCTGTGAGCTTCTCTCACTGGGGTCTGCGAACTAATTCATACTGGAAGGACTTGTGAAAATTATAAGTTTAGTCTCTCATCACTCATGCTAATGTGAGGGGTAGTTCTTGGATAATTACTGTCAGAAGTGCCTGGTTTGTCATAGCAGTGTATCTGTGTGGAACCACAGGTGGCTGTTTACAGAATAGAATGTATATTTTCAGATCAGAAAAGTTACCTATAAGCAAAACTACAGCTATTTTGAGTCAGTTGAATTGTAATAATTGTCTCTCCAATTGTTTTCTCTGCCATAGTGAACCAACTCAGAAAGATACTTGAAGTATATATTCAGTTTTAAATGTCCAAATAGTCTGCTGAATGATTTAAACATTTGCTCCAATGGGATCTTAATTTGAATGGATATTAACTGCATAAATGCATAAAAATGGCTTAGTGAAGTTCTTATACTGGCATGAGAAATACTCAATATTTTTTACTTAATTGCTGGGAGGTATCTTGGAATTCAAGTATTTTCAGCATAATGGATAGTTAGAAATGTAATTATAACCCCTCAATTCAAGAACATGTTATCCAAAGACTAATTTTCGTGTGTATTGCAGTTCTTTTAGACATATTTGTAGAAACATTCTATCTCTGATCAAATTTGATAATCGGTTTTACAGTATATCATAGCAACTCTTTGGGACTTCAGTAGTTGGTGGGGGATTCTGAAGTCAAATATTTGAGATGTTCCACTGTGGTATTTCAGTCCATGTGGGCAAAATAACTGTGGCTCCAAATTGTCCTTAAAAGCTGCATGTGCTTGAACTGCTGTCAGAAGAGGAGTGCTCTAGTGAAGCTGTCTCTCTCCTGATACCCAGCCACTGCAACATCAGAACTGACACTGCGGTTGTGAGGTTTTGGCAGTTTTTGCTTTAAAGAAAAGCTGTGTGCTTCTAGTACCTGTGTAGTAGCTACTAAGAAATAATTTTTGACAGTACACCACTGTTACAGTTCCATTAGAAGACACCGTAGTTGGGTATATCTCTTTATTTTCAAACAAACATCAGCTCCACATGAATCTGAGGTTGTCTTGTGAAGGGGAAAACCAACTAAATTCCCTGTGGAGATACCAGTTTAAGCAGACTTCTATGTGGTACCCACGAACAGATTGATTTCTGGAAAGCTTTATCTTGAACATTGGTAGGCAATGGTGTACTGCTTGCAGGATCACTAACCTGTCAATAAGGATTTGCTGTGATAACTTAATTCCTGTAATTGACATTTTTTGCTGGAGCATTTCGATGGCTGGAATTCAGTGAGAATCTCCTTCAACTGATTTTCTGGCAGAGAAATCTGACCTGGAGAACTTGAACAGTTTAAATAAACTTAAATTTAAAATATTTAGTTTTCCAAATAGCTGCAAAAGCTGTTAACCTTTGTTAACAGTCTGAATGTAGAGTTTGGGACCACCTTCATTAAGTTTGAAGGCACCAAGTTAGGTGGGAGCGTGGATCTGGTTGAAGATGGGAAAGCTCTACAAACTGGGTTGGTGGGCTGAGACCAACACTATGAGATTCAACAAGACCAAGTGCTAGCTCCTGCTCTTAAGTCAACAACTCCATGCTGCATTGCAAGGTTGGGGCAGAGTGGCTGGAGAGCTGCCAAACAGAAAAGGACCTGGTGTTGTTGGTGGTCTCACAACTGAATATGATCCAGCAGTGTGCTCAGGTGGCTGAGAAATGTCAGCAGCATCTTGGCCTGTATTGGGAACAGCATGGTGAATAGTATTAGGGCAGTGTTCATTTATTTCCATGTACTTGGTACTGGTGAGGCCCCATTAGAGTGCTGCATCTAGTTCTGTGTGGTCACCTCACCCCAAGAAAGGCATTCAGATGCTGAAGAGGGCAACAAAGGGGTCTGGACAATAAGTCTTCTGAGGAGTGGCTGAAGGAGCTGGAGTTGTTTAGCTGAGGGGAGACCTTATTGATCTCTACAAGTACCGGAATGGAGGTTGTAGAGAGTTGGGTTCCATCTACTTCCGAGAAACAAGTGATAGACAAGAGGAATTAACGTGGCCTTGCATTGCACCAGGGAGTTTAAAGAAAATTTCTCAACTGATAAAGGTCATTAAGCATTGGAAAAGGTAGCCCAGGAAAGTAGTTGAATCACCATTCCTGTATGTATTTAAAAGGTGACCAGACTTGCAAGTTTTGGCATTGCTAAACCATAAGTGATTCCTGTCCTCTGAAAAAAAGAAACACAAAAACTAAGTGGCAAACACTAGAAGAATGTTAGAACCTTTTAAAAATGAGTAACTCATATGCATTAGCATCGTGCTGGCCAGTACTTTTAAAGTAACACTGTTTTCCTTGTCTCTGCATATGTTTTTATTTTAAACATTGTAAAATGTCATATATTTCAGGTATTGAAATTTTCTTTAATATATATGACTTCTAGCTTTTAACTAGCTACTTGAGGTTGTGTTTTCCTTTTTGCTATTTATAAAACTTTTGCAATTGGGAGAGCCTTAGAATAAACAGTGTAGGTTATCTAGGTAATGGTATACTGTAGCAAAAATATTTTCTTAAGCAGGAAAAAAACCTCATTCTTGCATGATGTGGTATTCTGTCTTAATCTTTTTACATTTTTTTTTTCATATTTGCAGAGAAGGTCTGCCTGTTCCCAGCAATGTTGGAATGGACTTGCTGCCTGCCCAAGTTTAGAACAGGTTGTTTCATAGTATCTCTCAGGAATTTGAGTTAGTAGCTGATTCAGGTCCCTGAATGTATGAGAGGGACACAGCTACAGCTGTCTTTCAATTTAATGAAAAAAATTAGTGTGATATCTGTGACATTGTACCATGCAGTGTTATGGCTCTGCTAGACTTCGCCTAAGTAGACACCTAGCCCACTATTTGCTCTCCTGGCTCTGCTTTTTGGTAACAGTCTGGAAATCTGAACCAATGCAGGTTAAAAGGGGTGTGAGCTTCTCTGGAATTAATTTGCATTTAGGACTGCGTTTTCATATAAGTGAAGTTGTTGCTATGTACTTGCAGAAGGGCACCACCATGACCATTTGGCTTGTTACTACCAGTAGTTGTTGTTTCTGTGGAGCGGTATACAGAGATCTTTATTTGAGAAAGTGAACATGGAGCTTTTGGTGTGGTATTTTCTGCAGATGGTAATCCTGAGTACAGTTAAGTGTTGTCTCAAGATTGTACTAGGCTAGATTGTCTTGGGTTCTAGTCCTGATCTTTGTGCTAATTAAGCATTTTACATGACAGGCTGGATGAAATATTGAACATGTATTTGTGTCTGTGGGAGCATACTTGGTCACCTAGAAGCTGAGTTAGGGGCTCCATGTATTCAGGAAAACTCAGTTTTTCTGCTTTAGGTAAAAAAGTGTGTGTATGTGTTTCAAGATAGTGTTAAGGTAGATTGTGTTATGGATCTACAGAGAGTGGCTGGAAAAATTTCTTTTGATATTAAAGGCTGACTCCTTTACTGTGACAAGTAGTGTTTTAGAGATGATGGATTTTTGTTTCCTCAAGAGTGGATTATAAAGAGATAGCGATTAAAAGAAAAGTTCAAACTGTAAACATGTAAAGGAGACAAACCAAAACAAAACTGCAGCTGATACCCAGCTGATATTTCTGTCTGAAACTGGTTATACACCTTCTTTAAATAGTGGGATTTTTACATATTAATACATTACACTGAAGGGATTATATTATGTAATATACTTATCCAAGGTCTGCCTAGATAATATGTTTTTGAACATGTAGTCTGTGGGTTGGAAAGTTCATTTTCAAGTTGTTGGAAGCCTTCCTACAGAACATTGCTGCTATTAAATAACACCAGTACTGAGAGAATAGCTGTCAGGAAACTGCATAGTAGGGTTTGGGAAATGCTAGCTATTTAATTACTTATGCCATCTATGGGAGAATTCTAAAGTCTGGAAGATTTGTCATAACAATTACTACAATAAGTCTGTTATGTTTGTGTGAACATGTTTGTGAGGCCAAACGTACCTTGTTGGCTCAGTTACCTCTGCGAGCTGCACATCGTACACAGGGAACCTGAGCCAAACAGATCAGCATCTCTGCATTTGGCTCTGCTGCCACATACCTGTAAATCAGGAGCAACTTAAATTTACTGCACTTGCTGTACTAGAGCGCTGCTGATGCTGGCACTCTGGACAGTGTGAGAGTCGGTGCTGTAAATACCTAAGCATCAGTATATTCCCAGCACTGGGGCTCAACATCATGTATTTGAAATTTTGTGGATAAGGTGATTCATATAGACAATTGCTTTTATTTAATGCCCATACTAATGTCTACCTTTGTTTTTATGTTTTTTTCTGGCAGCTACTGCACTACAAAGCAGTGATATTGGTCATATTTTCCTATCTTTTAAACTATTGGTTACATAAAATAGAGTTGAAACAGATTGAATAATAAATACATTTTAAAGTATTTTTTTCGGAAATAAACTTTCAAGGAAATTTGAAAGTTAAAGCTTTGGCAATTTCAGTTGCTTTTTAAGGTAGATACTATAATAAAATTTCAAATGGAGGATGTAGTGTTGTGTGTTATTTCTAGTAAACAATACTACTCATGTTCTCATTTAAAGATTCTGTTGTCATGTGAACCTCATTCTCATCACATTTTAAAACTTTATTTGAGTGAAGACATGAATTTCTACTTATGCAAAATCTTTAAAATGAAAATGAGTATCATAGCTATTTCTACAGATATAAGCCTACTTAGTAAATTCGGGGAGAAGAAATTGTTTTCCAATAAAGAAGAGTATAAAAAGTTAAGAGATCTTCCCACATTTGTGTGCTGGATCAGAAGGCTAGAGGAAATCAGTCAAGTGTTGCTGGTAAAATTCTTTATACCTGAAGGCCAAATGGCCCAGCATAGTTTCTCTGCAGCTAGAGTTTTCTCAGTCCCCAAAATAGGGGTTGTAAACCATATGTCAAGAACAATGTCTGGGTGAGCCTGCAATTGAAATTTGCTAGAGGTTCAGGAGAGAGAACAAAACTAAAACACATCAGAATTCACACTCAATCCCATCAAGTCTGGCAACAGAGAAACCTGCAAAAGAAATACTGGAAAAAATTTGCAGTTTCCCCAAACTTTTGGGTTTACTTTGTCCTGTGATGGGATCTTTAGCACCTTTGTAGAAAGGAGAATATCAAGAGCATTAACTCCTCTAATTTAGTGGACCTCAAGACTTAGGACCAGCATAGCTAAGAGAATTCACTAAGAGAATGAAGACATAGCAAAGAGTATTTTTCAAAAGAAAAAGTGACAAGCTGATGTGTGGTAACTAGACTTAAAAAAAAAAAAACATGAAAAAGCCTGTTCAATGAATATTCAGCAGGTACCAAAGGCTCATTAGCTCATTTTTGAGTATTCAGAGCAAAAGTATTCAGAGGGACAGAATAATACTTCTGCACTTCCTCCTGTTCCATATCTTTCTGTTACCAATGTAACTGGTGGGGACTTGGCTGATTTGTTCTTAATCGTATCCTGATCCATGGCTGCCATTGAGAAGATGACAGAACAAACCATCCAATTTGTCAAGGCTGAAGTACAGAGATAAGGCAAAGAGCCATTCCTGTAATAGTACAGCCTAATTCTGTACAGCTCCTTTGAGGCAGCCTTTTTGCTAAATGAAAGATATCTTAGTACTGCCATCAGCTATGTTACAGACTTGTAGATCCTCTGTATATGTGGTTAATGGATGGATGTGAGGATGTAATACTAGCTGAAAGCTGAAAACCTGGAAGAAAAAATAACACTTTGTAAAATGTGGCTGTTGGGTTGGTAATACCATTCTTTTTAAGCTTTGAAACTAACCAGTTCCTTTGATATCAGATGGTCAAAATGTGAATGTTTCAGTTGTTATAGGAGCAGATGGATGGGAATCTGTTGCATGTATTGCAGAAAGGCAGCAATATTTGGAGAATAGACCATGGAACTAGATGTATCCCACAGAGTGCCCATGAAAGGTAACAGCTGTTTAAGGAAACATTCTAGTTCAGTTAGGTACTTGTGACTTGTTAACTCTATCTCACGATGAAATTCTTTGGGAGACATAATAATGTAATGTCACCTGTGCAATACTTACAGCTCAAGTACGGGAGTCCTATTCTTACTCATTTTAGATTTATTCTGTAGTTATTTTGAGTTCTTGATTACTGTCTTTTGTCCAATGCTTTGTTAGCATGGCTGGAAAAAAAATCTAATCACTCAAACCTGTAGTTGCAAACAATGCTTTGTGTCTAAGAAGCACAGTCTGAGGATCTGATCCCATATGTTGGGTTTTCTTCCTTCTTTCAGCCCTTTTTTTGGATGATGATCACATAAAAATTCAAATCTGATTTCCAGAGGAAATTAAGCTCACTGATTTTCAGGGTGTGATGATCATAATGCCTTCTAAGTAGCTACTCTGAAACTGAGACTTCCTTTGTGTCCCAAGTATTAAAAAGAAACCTTTCCAAAATAAGCTGCTTTGTATATCCTGAAACCCAGTGAACAAAGCAAAGAAAAGAATTTGAGATGGGTTACAGGGACTGAGGTAGAAAATTTACCATTCCTGACAACCGGAGTTGTGGCTCAGCCTGAAGTTTGTTTTGATCAGAGATTGTATTTCTAAATCGAACATGGATGAGCAAAGTCTAGAGTAGAGAAGTGAATGGGAGAGTCTTCACTTTCAGAAAGCAAGGAAGGTATAAATCTTTCATGCTATTTTACATGAAAATCATAGCCAGTCCTGTTGAAAAGTTGCTTACTTGCAAGTATCTTACTGTATCTTTGCATGTAATGTACATTGCAGTACTTAAGACATGCTATTTATGTGATTCTGGTGATCGTCTACATGCGTATAGACTTTTGATTCTACTACAAGGTAATGTGCCTGGAAAGGATCTGTTTTATAAGGAAGTGTGATGCCCTTCAGGCTTTGTTTCTTTGTCTATACTGTAAGAAAATGGATGATAGAAGAACTGGATTGCGCTGGAGTCCTGTTCGTTCTGTCATGAAAATACTGCTAGTTGAAGAAATGACAGTGGAATTAGTGATAGGATTGTCTGAGCCTAAGCCACAACTTGTGGACAAATGAAGCAAGTTTGGTATGAGGCTGCCTTTACAAAAGCAAAGCAAATGAGAATTGCTGCTGTTAAAAGTCACTTGCACAAAGGTGTTTGAAATAGCATGGTCTGGACAGCAGCACAGACTAAGAGATTCCCATGACATTTGTGCTCTTTGCTTCCTTTGTGTCTTTTCTACTGGACAAGGAAAGAACAGTGTGATAGGTGCTGCATTCCTTGTTTGCTGTTTTTGCACACTATAGTCTCTCAAAACTGTTGTTGCATCTTATCTCCAGAGGCCAGTTGTCACTATAAACTTCTGTAATTAATAATCCATCATGCCAGCTGAGACATGACGATACCAATCTCCCTTTAAAAAAAAAATCTGAAAAGTAATAACTGGGTGACTTTTGTAGTGCAGAGAATTGGTATGAAAGCTGCATACACCATTGTATAAAACCAACCTTTTCGGTATAAGTCATTAAGAATCAGAGTATGTTATGGCTCTCAGAAATAGAAAATAATATCTTTTCAATCATTAATAATCTTACTTATATTACATTAAGCTACTGGCTAAAATGGGATGGTAATAATTTTTGAGCAATACCTCTGTAGTTCTTCCAATGAAATCTAGAAAAATGAAAGGTAGAACCATTGTCCCTTCAGAACGGGATTTCATACTCATGCAGAAGAATGTTTTCTGTTTGTTGTTTTTGGTATTATGGGGTTATTTTGTAAGAATTTGGATAAAATGTAATATGGGTGTGGTGAGAATAAGGGTTGTGCTGTTTTGTAGCCCTCATAAAAGTAATGTGTGATTACTTTTTAGTAGCTTTTGCTTTAGTTTAAGTGATTTGGTCGTGACTCAAAGAATTAATAACCCAGTCATTTACCATCCCATAATCCTGCTACACTCAATTCTTTCTATATTTTGGGCTACCTATCTAAATATTTCCCTCAAAAAATGTAATCATATGGAAAGTTTACCTCCTCCCTCTCGTTTGTTCATGTGGGTCAAAGCTGATGTATTCAATTGAGACAAAGCATACCCTAACAACCTCCTTGAAGAGCTGGGGAAGGATACTATTCCCAAGGCATACTTTATAATAACTGATCTCTCCTGAGATATCAGTTGTTCTCCTTGCATTTCATAAAGGTATTTATTTCAAAGTTTATACTTCTGACATTGTCCATGATTTGCCATGCTGTCCCACTGCACGTTCCTTAGAGGAGATTGTATAGTCCTGAAAATGTAAAGGAAGGCTTGGAAAATTTTGTATACATCTGTATATAAAATATGCTTTTATTGGTGGCATCCTTTTATTTTCATACTTGCTGATTATTCTTTCCCCGCTTAGGGAAGCCAGCTTCCCTTTGGAAGAGTGTTTACAGTATTGATAACATGATCAAGCATAGAGTTTATGAATCACAGAAATCTTCAGAGAGAAGGTTTGATTTTGCTTGGAATCTTGAGTAGGAAAAAAATATTCTTGAATGGAGGTCATCTTTAAAAGTAAGAAGTGCTGATGACAGAGTAGAACCTAAAGTGCTGCAGTAACAGTTCCAGATGAATTTCAAATGTAAAAGAAACAGAAGACTTTATTTGAAATTTTGGTAGCTAATGACAATTCTGTTTGTCATTTTTGACTGAACACAATTATATTGCAAAAATTAGAATTGTGTTGAAAAATTTTCTTGATTTCTTTTTGTTTTCAGATCTCAGAATAATTGCTTAGTAAAAGCATACCACATAGAGTATCAATCAACAAATAATTAGTATAAGATGCTTACAGTGCTCAATACCTGATATGGAGTTCTTGGAAGTATCTTCTAAGTTGATATGGGGAATTGGGAATTGGTACTGTGGGCAACTATTTTGCCATAATGTTTAAGAATGGTTCTAGAGTGGTACAGCCTTCCTCATGTTAGTGAAAACAACTTTTCTAGCACTTTTTTACTTACCTTGAAAAGCAATGCCTCTTCCACTTATGAACCGGAGCATTTTACGGATTTTTATTTTTGCCAAGGATATTCCTGTGGCCTGGAAAGCCACTGTCTGCAGTTCTTCTGGAGTGTGGGAATCTTTAAGTGTCTTTGCTTAGAGTTACAGTCAGTCTACCTTGGAACATAACAGAAGGTTTTGATTCTGTAGCTGTTCTGAAGTGGGTTTCTTTCAATTTGTCTTCAAGCCTACTAATATCTACTCATAGATATCATAGATATTCTTGTATCTACTATTTTTTTCAGTTGGAAAAGGAAACAAAACATTATTGTGGGAGTATGCCACAATAGCATTGAAGTTTTCTCTCATTTAGGGCAATAATTACAGTGACACAGATGAGAATAGATGTAAGAGTGCTGTCAACTTAAAAAATTACATCTACACCTTCAGTGACAGTAATGCGTACTAATAAATGAATTTGTCTGTCAGTATGAAATAAACTTATCTGTGGGTAATTCAGGGAAAAAAATACCATAAGCCCCTCATCTTGTTGTGTGGTTTATGAAGAAAAAGAAGTAGGAGGTTTAAAGGCTGAGCTTCCTCTAGGATTTTTAACCAACTAACACAACGGTAAATGAGAAGCAGGGTTAGGAGCCTACATTACCATGTCTGTAGTGTTTATCAGCTCAAGTGCAGGCTACCTTGATACTTGATAGCCAAGAGCAGCGTTCTTTCTTGACAGTTCAGTAAGGTGAACAGTGGAACATGTATTCAAGCAGTAAATTTCCTTTTGTACTTTTGCATCACCGTATTCTGTTTCAGACTGATTTGCACTGATGAAGTTTATGTGATTTCACCTGACCACATCAAAACCAGTTCATTTATGAATCATTAGGAGTATGAAAACTCCTGCTTTATTTGAAATCTCTGAACTTAGGGAGACATGTTTGAAAGTTATTATTTTAATATCAAATTGTTTTAAAAGAATTAAATTTGAGCATTTGCTTTGAGTTTTATTAGAAGTAGTTAACACCATGTAACTGCAAATTTGCACCCTCAGCAAATTTGCAGATGACACCAAGCTGTGTGGTGCAGCAGTTGGGCCCAAGCCAACCTCATGAAGTTCAACAAGGCCAAGTGCAAGGTCCTGCACCTCGGTCAAAGCAATCCCAAGCACAGATACAGGCTGGGTGGAGAGTGGCTTGAGTGCAGCTCCGTAGAGAAAGACTTGGGTGTGTCAGTTGATGACAAACTCAACATGAGCCAGCAGTGTGCACTCACAGCCAAGAAGGCCAACCAAATCCTGGGTTGCATCAGGAGGAGTGTGACCAGGTG
>VZTY01019448.1:0-10828 GCA_013400935.1 Turnix velox
GAAAATTTACCCCATTCTACCTCTAACCAGGACACTAGACTTGAAAGACTATTCACAAAAATTACTTTTCTAAGCACAGTTAACTCTAGATGGATCTTTCATGTTCACTACACTTCACATGGTGTTAGATAGCACTATCCAATTAGGAGGTCCTCATTCTTTAGTACAAAGTACTTTTGACTGACAATTTAGCTGCATTTCTATGTTTGTTCTATTTCTGATTCATTAATGTGGGAGAGAGCTAGTGAGTGAGTGTTTCTCTACCCAGTGTAATCAATTATTCTTGAATAAATCAAAAGGTATGATTTTATTTTAAATAAATAAATTTTTGAATGGCAAACTGGTTTTAGTTTGCGAAATTGCTAAATCTCAGGGTGTCAGGCTGTTCTTGTTGAATGAGTGTGTTTGTGCTCAGACAGCCTCCACTGCTGTTGTCCCTATGACATCTTTCATACTATCACTTCAGAAAATGTTAAGAACCAAGCAGTCAATAATTTCATTTTATCCATAGAAGTATTACTTCAGACTTGGGCTCTCTGAATAGATGTTTTTCTTTTCTGAATTATTTTTTTAACTATTGTTTATTCTGGCCTGCAAACACAAGCATGAAGTAATGGAAGAGGTGTTGAAAATTATTTCTGCATTATTTTCCTTTTTATTTTCCTTGAAATTACAGAGAACTATATAGACAGCACAACATGACAAGCAGTAGTTTGCTAATCCTCACTCGGGAAGAGGAATTTACTTTAGCAACTTAAAACTCTCAGTGCCTGAAGGTATTGCTGTTTTGGCCTAATACTGCTACTCCATCTAATGTAAAAATTCTGCCACCATTATTAGTGAGATGCTGAATAACTAAATTGTGACTTAATATACTTAATGTTTTTGCCATTTCTCACTCCAGATTTTGTACTACATGTACAATGAATTCCAGAGTGAGATATAGAAAAGCACAACCTTAACATATGCAGCTAATTTTAAATATTCATGTAATACATATCTGTTCAGGGTTTAATAATTCATGCTATATATCTCAGAGACTGGATTGTTGCATGTAAATAGACACAGTCATGGGACTCTATATTCTAGCACACACTATTTTATTATTAATTTATTATAGATTATTAATACATTTAAGGAGGGAGGAAAAAAGAAAATTGGAATGATATATGAAAAATATTCTGATTAATAGAAGTTTATTTCAGACTGTATTTTCATACTAATGTTTATATCAACTGATCTCAATTTCAGTAGACATAATTATGTCTTCAATAATTGAGAATAGTAAGTAAGTGACCAGGAACACTAAAATGAAGTTTTTTTAAACTTCATGATTTTTTGTTTATCATATGGATAGCACTCATATTACTATCCAAAATGAAATTAAACATAAGACTTTATGGCCAAAGTGCATGCAATTAGATATTAATGGAGCAGAGGTAGATAAAACGATTTGTACATCCTGCTCAACCTTCCTACAAAGACACGAGAGGTGAAGGGTTTAGCAACAAGTTGCTGTCTTTAAGTGAGGCTGGTAATCGGCACTTAGAAATTAAAATCCATGTTCATATTACTTCTGTAAATGTAAATGTATTTCATAGTAAATATTAATGCTCTGATTTGCCAATAAGAAAGAGTGGTGCAAAGTTTGCACTTAAATCTCACAAGATCTAGAAATAGATTCTGAATGCTCACTTCTCCAAAGCAGATGACAATTTCATTTGGCTTATATATTTGGAATTTTGTTTGGTTGATTTTTGCCTGTTGTTTTACTGTTGTTTTCTTTTTTTTCACTCTCTGTTTCACTTTGCACCTCTATGAAATAAATACTTCCTGTCTTCCAAGCAGGGAAAAAAACCACACCAGTTTCTTAGAAGTTTTTAATGAGTTCACTCCTTCCAGCCCCCTAAAGACATCAGATTATGACTCTGTGGTATTTAATTCATCTGTATGCAGCTACCAAACAGGAAACCTATTTTCCTTTTCTCCTCAGATGTCACAAAGAATCTGTATAATATTGTACATGAATCATGGTAGCCTTTTTCCCCTTCTTTTAATTTCTTTTTTTGACAGTACTTATGTCTTATCTTGCTTCTTGAGCATATTGAGTATTTTCATTATAGGATAGATCTTACTAAGTTTGGGAAAAGTTGATGAAATTGAGTTCATAAGGAACTGAAATCAAATTTCTAATCAGCGAAAGGGCATTCTGATTAGTTTAGCTTTTGCATTGGTTGCACAAACAAGGATGAATTAGTAACAGTACTGGTGGCTAGTAAAACTTCATTTTATGTTGCTTTCTGTTGTAAAGACCATGTAACAGTTACTTAATCTTAGAATAAACCGATCCATTAGAGAATTGAAGACCAAAGCTGTAATATGAATAACCTCCTGAGTTACATTAACTGTTTATCACAAAGAAATAAATCAACAATGAACATTTTACTACCATACTGGGCTTTAGTCTTCCTTCAGCAGCAATTCACATAACATTAATTTTATTTAGGTCATCTGACATGACCAAGTCCTCTTCAATACTCATTATTTCTGTGTATAGGCTTTATACTGTGATATTGATACATGTTCTTTTTCAACAGTATTAAGGCATTAGTCTTAGGCTAAACAAAATTTTAAGATACAGCTATTATTTGAAACCGTAAAGAAAAATTTCATTATATAAAAGTTGCTTTCCTCTATAGCATGGGATGTTGTGCGCATCTTATAATGCAAACATAGACTACACTATAGTTCAGGTTACTAGCAAAGCAATGTTCAAAAAACAAACTCATGATGTACAAGAAATTTAGCATGCACAAAAGAAGAGTCATAGAGAGAAGAAATTTATTAATCATACATAAATCTCAGTGGATTATTTAATGACCTGATTTGTCTCATTTTACATCATTAGGTACACCATAGCATGAAATCTGTTGGACAGTTACGGAATACTTAACTCTGAGCAGATGTGCAGCCACCATGAGCAGAGAATTAAACAGCTTTTTAAATTTACCATCTAAAGTGATAAATATCCAAGGGATCTGAAAATCTCTATGCTGAGGGTACCGTTCAGAGCATTAAAAATATCAATTATTATTTGTGACATTAATATTGTTTAGTCCTTATAATGAAATACAACCAAAAGGCAGTGAACATATTGTCTTCTCTAGGAGTCTGGATTATGCTGTTTGGAAATATTTCTTTTTGAAATATTTTTTTAATTAAATGGAATGTTTGACAAGGAAACAGGATAATTAATTTACTAGTGCATGAAAGTGCTCAAAGAATTGCCCTGTACCTTAGAATAGCAGTACTTGTTGAAGTGCTTAGTATTTCCATTTTGACAATCACTACTCATTCAAACAGTGGTTAGTAACTTTCTGAATCACCACATGAATACGAATAGTATCATGGATTGTACTGGAATGAGAGCTGGTTTCTTGAACAGGTTTTTTTACGTTGAGGCACTTTAAAATCATTTTACAGTTTTTAAATCTTCACTTTTCAAGTTAAAAGTAGGAACTACTGCTATAAATCAACATGAAGAATTTCCCCACGGTGGTGAACTAGCCAAGTATTCTCTGATCACACTGAATAAAATATGAGGTAGTGGTGTAAAGTTTAATCGTCCTGTTTCCTCAATTTCCTTCTTGCCTTTCAACAGCAGCCACTGGGGGAACAATTCACTTTTCTGCTTTGTGAAAAGCTCAGGCGAAGAATTTTCTGAGCTCTTTTAATTACTAGAGTTTAAGCTAGAGATGCCAGAGGACCCACTAAGCAACAATAAAGGATAATGACCTATGCATGGAATATTGAAAAGTGTTCATTTCAGTAGAACAAAGTAGAATAAAACAGAACAAATGGCAAGTAAAATTGAAAACACAGAACAAAAGAGGGTAAGCTGAATAAAAGTGATCTATATCTGCAAATAAGAAATGATGCATTAAACCCATTTGTAGCTCTTTTGAGGAATTTAAGTCACAAGGGTGGTTCAGAGGACTGTATATAGTTAATAGATTATTGATTTTCAAAGAAGAAGATTTCAAAGAAAAGATTGTAAGACATTTTCCATGTAGAGCTTAGGTATCAAATTGACATTCTAGTATTTTCCTTTTTTGGGGGGCCTTTTTTGCTTAATCACCTGTTGTCATCCTTTGGCTTAGTAGTGAGGCAACAAATATATGATTGCTTCTGGAAAATACAGACCCCAACCAAAACTTTTTTTCATCTTGCAAAAAGACGTTGAAGAGCGACAGGATTTTCCTAGAGCTGAAACACTACTTGAGAACCTGAGTGATATTTTGGTCTTGTTAACTCAACTTTTCTGCAAAGTCTGAAAACTTGGCTTCAGGGTGCCATCTGTAATAGCAAGGGTAAGCAAGGGAAGAGTGGGTGTTAGAAACAGAAGATGCAGTAACAAGATCACTAAGCTATGACAACCAGTCAATTCTGAAACAGTTTCTTCAGATCAGGGGGAAAGTAAGAGACACTAAAATTCATATAATAAAATATAAGGGTAATGAAGACTACTATGCCAATATTTTAATACAAAATTCTGCAAGAAGGATAATGCCAAAAGTCAAATTTCAAGTAGGGATTCTTTTGTAAATGACATGTAAAAAGAATTTAAGATGTTTTCAAGGAGCTATTCTTAAAATTAAAGATATGAGCATTTCAACAAGTAGAAAATGGAAGCTTAGAAGTTATTGAGTAAGATAACATGATAAAATCCATTTAAGACAACCAACACTGATATTCCAACATAAAATATGAGTTGCTATTGTGATTTTATATTATGCAGCTTATTAACTACTGTAAAATACATTTATCTGCACAAAAGACCTGAATAAAAATCTGTTCACAAATGTTAAATATAGAAGTATATGCAAGTAAAATATATCTGAAATTGAGATAATTCTGGGAATATTTGTGACTTGTATTCCATTATTTCATTCATGAATATCCATTATTAGCTACTGTGATATATAGCTTGCAAGACCAGAAGAACCTTTGATTTAACTCACTACACTATCAGCTTTATTGTTATATTAATATAGTTTTTAAAGACAACTTTTAAGTTACCTTTATTCTCTCAATATGAATCAAAATTGATCATTTCAAACACATAGATACATTTTTAGAATAATAATGTGCAATTAATATATCTTCTAAAAAGCAAATTTGTTCAATTTAAGAAACCAAACATATTTCTCTGAATTTCCTGTTTAAATTGCTGGCTAGAGCCAGGTAGCTACCTGCCAAGAAGATGACCCAACTATACTTAGTTGTTTTAATGAATTTTAGCACATCTTGTCTGCTACTTGAATGAAGCAAGTCCATCTTGAGCTGCTCAATCAAGCCTTTTCTAGAATTGTTTAAGAATTTGTTGTTTTATTTTGGCTGGATGCAGCTCTCAGAAACTGGTGTCCTGGTTTGAGGTAGAATGGGGTAAATTTTCTGGTTTGTGTTTGTACTAATATTTTTACTTGTTATTACTGTGTGTAAGATTGTTTACCGTTGTATAATGTTTAAAGAAAAACGGAGGAATTCATGGAGGATGGGCACAGGCTAGGTAGTTAACGATGGCCATCAACAAGACAAAGAAGAGTGATCGAAGCCTNCTCTCTCTTCCTCCTCGGCTCTTCCCTCGTCGGCCGTTCCCCTCCCCGGCGCTGCGCTCTTCAGACCACAGGCCTCTCCTCATGGTGACCACATGGAAACGCGATCACCATCCCGGGAGCTGGATTCTCCTCGGCCTGCTCATGTGGGATCGTGATCATCATCTCGGGAGCTGGATTCGGTCTTGTAAATATTGTACAGCTTTTTTGGTCTTTTCCTTTTGATTTTGTTTATTGTTTCATTATCTATTAAAGTAGTTTGGAATTCTTCCAAACTCTTAAATCTCCTCCTTCCTTCCTCTCCTCTCTTCAGAGAGAGGAGGGAGGGCCATCTGTCTCTGGGGGGCTAATTTATTAATTTTGGCCCAAAACCAGGACAACTGGATTATGACTTTCTGTGCAAGCAGTATCTTCTGGTCTCTGTGATGCTAAGAACAAATTTCTCAGTAATCTTGTTTAATAACCTTGTTTGATACTAAGTTTGATTGCAACATCTTAAATTTATTGAGATGTGACTTTTTCCACAGCCTTGATTTCTTCTTTTTCCTTTTTTTTTCCTTTTCCAAAAAAAGATTCCATTATGTATAAATATGTCACTGCAATTTTTGATAGGTACTGTATTTTCTGTGTGAAATCAATTATTTTGAATGCCAAATGAGTAACCTGGAAAATACAGGCTCACTGCTATCATATGAAGCTAAGTCTGAAAATATTGAGATAATCTTCAGTTTTGTTCTACATGGGCTTTTGCCTTATCAAAATAAATAGCATTAAAACTATTCAGTTCCTAGAAAATATATAGATTTGCAGTTTTTGTCATCTAACACAGTGCATCATATACCATTCTCTGTGACAATATTATTTGGGGACAAAATATTAATTCAATCCAGCCATTTGAAATAGCGAAGTAATTTTTCATTGTTCTGTCTTCCCATTGAAATCAAACTTTCTTCATACCTAAAATAAGGTGAGAGCATTAGGTTCTCTGTTGACAAAATTCTTTGTCATATCTCTGGAGAAACACTTCTGAGTAGTCTACTTTGTTAAATAGGCATTCAGATTTGCTTCAGTGGGAATCTGGTTCCAAACAAGTGAGAATATCAAGATAGTCAGTAAAAGTGGAAAAAATTCATTTTAACAAAGCAAGTGGCTACAGTTAGAAATAATAATAATAATAGAAATAACATAATAAACAGAACTGTGCACTTTGGAGGCATGCTTTCATCATCTTAAAAAACAATTGACAGGTAGAATGCTAGAATTACATCCATCCTATATCAAACTTTAGTCTATACAAAACAAGTTGTTTTGAAAATGGTGAGAAAACTATGATTTATTTGATAAGAGAAGCTTAATTAGTTGTACTTTTTACAAGACAATTTTTTTTCACTTTGAAGTATTGCTATGGTTCTGCAATCTTAATTTTCACTGTTCTTTTCCCTGAGTGGTAGAGTGCTATATCTCTTACTATTTCCTTCTGATGAAGAAATTTTCTTTTATGGCAATGATTTTCTTCCTGATTTTGTTGTTCTTTTGGTTTTTTAAGTTTTTTTGTTTTCCGTCTTTTCATCTGTAGATATTTTTAAAGAATATGTTGGGGTTTTTTTTATTCCAGAAATTGGAATTTCATCCTTGAAAACATAGAGAACAAATATTCAATGTGTTTATTTACTGAGAGTTTGTTTGTCTGTTTGTTTGCTTAACTACAGCAGTGGTGACAAACTCCATTGTCTCAATTTGGGTCCACTGACTTTGGCCATTCATCCATTATTACACAGTAAAATTGTTTCCTGCCTAGTAGAGAGAGTGTTTTAAGAGTTACATAATCATGTACCTGTTTTTTACTTATCATCCACTAGTTCACCTGATGAAATTTTCCTCTCTTCTGAGAAGGTAGATAGATGATTCTTTCAAAGGAGAGAATACTTAATTATCTTTCAAAAGAAGGGTCTAAAATGTTTGCATTGTCAATGGAATATTATACTTCTCTTTTATAATTGTTTATAAAATAACTGTTCTCATAATCAGAACTGTAAAAATCTGTATCATTTCCTAATCTGTTATTGTCAGTGTTTGACTATGAAAAGAATCAAGAAGCATTACATTTTAATGAAAACCAAAACATCTTTTCCAGAATATAACTCTCTGTTCTTCATATCTTTCAAATCTCAAGAGAATATGAGCTAATTACAACTAATTTTCATAAAAATATATTACATGGAACAATGTTCCAAAAGAACATTTCATTCTCCTTATACATGGATAAATTACATAATACAGCTGCAATTGTCTTTCTCACAGTTAAAGACTGCAGATCAGCTAATAAATAAGACTATAACCTTTGTCTTTCATAAGTTGTTTCATCACTTTTGCTAAAGTATAAGACTGTAAAATCACTTTACAATAAATATACTTCAAAAGACTCATTAAGAATTAGATTGTAAACCTTTCACTCCCTTTGATATGAAGATATTTGAGTTCAATCCCATTAAATCAAATAACTCCTTTAGTAACACTGGATAATTACTATTATTACCACCACTTGGTTTACATAATCACCAGAATATTACATTTTTTTCTAAATAAAAATGAAGAAAAGGTTAGAATTATCAAAACAAATTTTGTGACTGAAAAGAATGTTTCTCATTACCTATACCTGGAGAAGGTTATGGAATCTGATCTGGTAGTAGGTCACTCATTACTAATGTTTTCTGATAAAAGTACATAAATTTTTTTGAAAATTACTGTTTATTTAATAGCAGAAAGAGAAGGCTGTAAATTCTAGATTATTTTCCTGGTGTGAGGTGGAGCAGAGACAACTTTCTGTTTCATGAAGGAAGCTTTTGCTCTAACTTGGTGCTGTGGCAGCCTTAGGGTTATTTACCTTATGAAGGGTTTGCACCTGTGGGGAGGAGCAGACTGGACAGGTGACTCAAACCCCACAGATCCTTCTCTTCTCCAGGCTTAACAGCTCCAACTCTCATGGCTTATCTTCATGGGACAGGTGCTCCAGCCCCTTGATCATCCTCGTGGCCCTCCTCTGGACACTCTGGACCCCTCAGGTCCATGTCCTCCTTGGATCCAATGCAGGGTGCAGTAATCCAGGTGGGGTTTCCTGAGAGCAAAGAGGTAGAATCACCTCATTTGACCTTCTGGAAATGGCTTTGCAGCCTAAGATACAGACTTCTGGGATGTAAGCATGCACTGTTGACTCATTTATATTTCCTTCAGAAATGTTACGGGGTGTTGCTATGTGGTTTATGTCTGTTTGCTTGGTTGGTTTGATTTGTCTTGTTTATTGTCAGGGCTCCAGCGGGTCAGTTTGGAGGGTCAGTTATAAGTTTCATTGCACCCCTAGAATGCACCCCTTACTGCCTTTAAGCATCAGATAAAAAAAGATTTTCTACACAGGAAAAAAAGTACATTTTTTAATAATTTGAAACTAATTTTAAAAAACCAAATAATAGTGTTGTTCATAGACCATTCTCGCAGATCATATATAGTGTATCTCTGTATTTGATAGCTTGTTGAATTTCTCTTGCAAATATTGGAAACCAAGTATGAAATTACTTTCTTAATATGTCAATTCCTGTGGGTCTTCCCTCATCTTCTTCTACTGCTAGATATATCTGCCTATCAACAGGATCTATGGTGTTTAATGGTTCAACTGTTCTTTTCTCCTTATTCTTCGCTTGCAGGTAAAGACCTATCTTTGTAACATACTGAATACATTCAAGGAAGCTACTACAATCATAAGGCTTTAAATTCAATATTGACTCTTAAGGTGAGAAATAAGCAACAGAAGCATAGGTTTTGTTTATATACAAATGCTTTTCATAACAATAAACAAGGGAAGAGAACTGCATAAAAAAATTATTCTAAAGTAGCTCCACATTGAATGATTTTTTTGAAGATTTTTTGTGTCATTGGTGTGTCTTTAAAATGCTTATCACAGACAACTCTGTACACAGAGTTTCACTGAAAAGACTAAATTGTAGGTTGAAAAGAATTTCACAAGTATAATAAGAGTGATCTAAATGGACTTAAGCACCAGAGAACAATTACATACTAAAACTGGCAGTATTCCAAAGGGGCAAACATTTAACTGAAAAGCTGAAAAACATGTGTCTCCTCATTTCAAAGGCCAAATTTTCATGATTGAATCAGAAATCTAATTATACTAGGTAATTCAGTGAAAGCTGAATACAGTAAATCTTTATCTAAATTTGTATTCCAAATGGAGAGAAACTGCACTGCCTTTCAGAGTGTAGCTCAAAAAAACCTCAAACAGGAAGGGAATCTCAGGAGAACTCTTACAGTCACATTCAGGAAATCAACAGCATCCCTTCAAACTTTCTGCAGGTACAGCTTTTGTAAAAACACTTAGCAAATTTTACGGCTGCCTCACTACAGCAAAAATTTCTTGAGAGAATAGGCAGTACCAAAGCCACTTCCCCATGTTCGGGATGAACACTCCTTGTGGATGCAAGACGCAGAACTAGTGCAAAGAGGTAAAATGTATTCAACTTTAAATTAACTTCTCTCAATATGGAAAACTCCATCAAAATTACAATCAGTAAGAACTAATGAATCTTATAGAAATTTTAATCAGGATGACATAACCAGCTCAAACTCTGTATAATAATTTTTGATAATATTCTTCATATGAAAGCTGTGTGGCTGAGGGACTTCCTTTTAATATTTTCCTGCATTCTTAAGTATCTGCATAGAATGTTAAAATAGATCTCAGCCTTCATGTTTGTCCTGGTTTGAGGTAGGATGGGGTAAATTTTCTGGTTTGTGTTTGTACTAATGTTTTTACTTGTTATTACTGTGTGTAAGATTGTTTACCATTGTATAATGTTTAAAGAAAAACGGAGGAATTCGTGGAGGATGGGCACAGGCTAGGTAGTTTAACGACGCCCATTAAGGAAGACAAAAAGAGCCATCGAAGCCTTAGGTCGACCTTCGGCAGACCTGGCCAGCGTGGGGGAGGTGCCGAAGCACTAGTGAAGAAGGAACTCGTGGTCGGTTGTACCGGGAAGAGAAACTGCAAGGGGAGGGTTCTACATTGATGGATGTAACATGTAACCAATGTATTCCATCCCATCTGCCTCATGCCCTCAACATATAAAAGGAGGGATCAAAGGGGTCAGTCTCTCTCTTCCCCCCTCGCTGCTCTTCCCTCCTCGCCTCTCTTCCTCCTCGGCTCT
>VZTY01019450.1:0-10805 GCA_013400935.1 Turnix velox
CATCACTGAGCATCACCAAAAAGTATCACTGAAGGACAGAGTGTCACCAGACAAGTAGAGCATCAGTAGACAGAGCCTCACCAGATGGGCAGAGCATCACCCAACTGATGGAGCACCAAAGAACCATGACTTGAGCATCATGAGAAAGCATCACTGATGGACAGAGTGTCACCAGACAAGTAGAGCATCAGTTGACAGAGCATCTGCAGACAGACAGAGCCTCAGCAGATGGACAGAGCATCACCAAGGGCCCACCACCCTGGTGCCACAAAAGAGCAAAACTTTGGCTGGGCTCCCCTCTGGAAATGCAACTCTGTAAAGGTCACAGAGGAGGAGATGAAACCAGGAGTTGTAATAAGGAAGGCGAAATAAAAAATAATGACAGAAATAAATTGTCATAAGAGGGGATACAGTTATGATTTATTGTGATATTCTACAAATTTGGAGGTGATTAAAAGCCACCTAAAATTCACATTAACAAGTCACATAAAAATGGAATTAAACTAGTGGGCATAATGTGGCAGGGTATAAAGAAAAATCATGACAGAAATAAATTGACAGAAGAATGATACTATTCAAGTTTTACTCTGTCGCGTCACACTGACAGGAGACTAGTATTTTAATTTCAGAGTTGTGGTTGAGTTTTTGGAGTTCATTAAAGGCCCACATTAAGAATCCCATAAAAGTGAGAAGAAATTAGTGACCATAATGTGGCAGAGGAAATAAAGAAACAATAATGACAGAAATAAATTGACAGAAGAATGATACACTTAATGTTTCACTCTGACACCCCTCTATTAATAGGCGGCTGCAAGCTGGAGCAAATGTCATTCATATTTTAGCCAAAGTATACCACTAATTAGGCCGGCTTTCTGCACTGGAATTAAATTTGAGATCCCTCACCTTTAGAGTGGGATCATTTGAATTCGAAAAGAAAAGGGCTGGTGACAGAAAAAAAAACTTTCGGGCTGGGGCTTCTTCTAATGAGATAAAATTCCCCCTTCTCCCCATTTCCTAGCTATAATTGCTGATTATGTTGTTACACAGGAGCGGCTCCTCCGCTCTCTCCTCCCCATCATTATGATTTAGTCTGGCATTTCGGGGTGCTTCAAACAGGGACTGAAGGGGTTTGAGTCTAATTTAGCACTCATTTAGGGCCGCAGGTAGCGACGAAGGTAAACACCGCATTGTTATAATTAATTACCCCTTAGGCCCAGCCAGGCCAGCTCTGTTTCAGCTGACCCTTATAATAATAAGGCTTAGGGGCATATTGTATTTCTTTTGACAGATTAATTAGAAATTCAGCCGTGGAGGTACAAAGCCAGCCCGTCATGAATATTTAAATGGGCTGACACAAAAAATCATGAAAGGGCTGCTGAACTACATGACAGACAGGGGATATTAGCCAAGTGATTCTAATCAATAATCTCTTGATCTCTTACATATTAATACACTGCCTGCTGTTATTAAGCTCCATAATAAGGAAGGGGAGAGAAAGTTAGTGTAGCTCTGCTGTAGGGCTGCCCGGGCCCCCAGTGTATACACTAACTGACGGAGAAAATGCACAGAGGAGCCCAGCCTCAGCCTCTTCAATCTCATCCAATCTTAAGGAATGGCAGCTCTGAGCATCGCCGCCCGGATAATTATTGGCCCTGACAAGGTGAAGGCGTTTGCAGGCAAATGAGATGGGAAGTAGGAGAAGTCCCCAGACCACCCAGAGCAGGGCACGCTCAAAACCAACCCAGGCACACGCTTCTATTTGCTTTTAGCAAGGGGGGGAATCACAGAAGAGCTTTTTTTTTTCTTTTCCTTTCTTTTTTTCCTTTTTCTTTTTTTTTTCCTTTTTTCTTTTTTTTCCTTTTTTCCTTTTCTTTCCTTTCTTTTTCTTTCCTTTTTTCTTCCCTTTTTTCTTTTCTTTTCTTTTTTATTTTCTTTCCTTTTTTCCTTTTCTTTCCTTTCTTTTTCTTTCCTTTTTTCTTCCCTTTTTTCTTTTCTTTTCTTTTTTATTTTCTTTCCTTTTTTCCTTTTCTTTCCTTTCTTTTTCTTTCCTTTTTTCTTCCCTTTTTTCTTTTCTTTTCTTTTTTATTTTCTTTCCTTTTTTCCTTTTCTTTCCTTTCTTTTTCTTTCCTTTTTTCTTTCCTTTTTTCTTTTTTTTCCTTTTTTCCTTTTTTTTTCTTGAAGGGGTCAGTGACAGTGGAACACCGGGAGCTCTGCTGCTGTGTTACTGTTGTTAATGTTAACTTTAACACCAAGTCAACTGGATTTACCCCCGGTCCCTTTGCTCATCTCCTCTAACATCAAGGCCACCGAGTGAATTAAGCAGCGGGGTTAGAGCTGAATATCATCTAAATTCATTACAGGAGGGTTCCTCCTGCAAATGGGGGAGGAAGAGCCGCGTGATGCTCAGGAAATGGGCTGCTGCCACATCACCAAAGGCTTTCTTTGTGCTGCACAAGCTCAGGGATGAGGGGGGGAGTCGTGGCCAGCACCAGGTAAAAAAAAAAAAGGGGATGAGGGTAAAGAGAAATGGAAGGATTCACGGAGTCAAGGTGGTCTGCTCTACCCCAAAAAGTGATCCTGGTGATGCTGGTGGTGCAAGAGAAAGGGCTCAGCTGGGAAGGGAACTGGAGCAGTGTCTGGATGAAAAAACTATAGGAATAAATAAATAAGTGAAATAAAATAAATGACAGGAGCAGAGGGAGTGATTATAGAGTCATANTTCTGTATCCCCCTTCAGGTAGTTAGAAGTTACTCTGATGTCCCTTATCACCATATCTAAATCATGTGAGCATGATTTTCAGATTGGGGTCAGAGGGACGAGCTCAGTTCTTCTATTAAATAAATTGTTTGACAGCCAAAATATTAGATTTTTTTGTTTTTTCTCCTGAGAAGAAGTGAAGCCAGCACTGGTGCACACCAGTGGTCCCCAGCAGGTGCTCCTCACCAGGAAGGGACAATTTGGGTTGCAGAGCTGGCCTTCCCTCATCACAGAAAACCCCACAAACTGGCAGGAGTTGCAGGGAATTTGCCTAATTTTGGTGGGGCATCTGAGCAGAGGAAAGGTTGGAGGACATATCTCTGTATACACAACTCATCTATGGTCTTGATGTCCCACTCCTAACAAGCCCAGCCTGGAACTGAGAGTGACATCACAAGCCTCTTTAGCCCCTAATAACTCTTCCCAGATCCCTACCCTTATTTTGCTGTGTTTTAGTGTCTCTGAGCTACCTACAAGGGGAAGAAAAATGAACCAAATTGAAGGGAAATCCCAGTGGGAGCAGCTCTAACGAGCAACCCTCAGAAGATCTAAGACCCCAGAGCCACCAGAAGAAGACTCTGGCAAGCTGTGAAACCCCTCCTGACCAGATGGGAACCCTCCTTCTGGATCTGGGGGCAGCCCTAGGAGGGTGCCCTGGGGTCTCATTGCTGATTTCCTCCCCTCAGGGTGCTGCAGAAGGGAAGGTCTTTCCTTGAGGACAGGATTTGGGTTGGGAGGGAGAGGGAGCCCAGCTGCCCTGTGTGCTGTGACAAGATGTTGTTTCATGTTGTGATTGCACAGTGAATGCTTTCCTCAACTCAAAATCTGTGGGCAGAGTGCCATCAGATCATGAGGGGGGGGGGGAGAAAGCCCTGTCCCACTTTTAGGACTCATCTGGTGAAGGATTTGCTGCTCTGAGTGAACCCAGTGAATGCTTTTGGGCTTTTTCAGTAGGTGAATCTAAAAATCTTAAATAAAAACAAACCCTACAGTGAATTTATCAACACTTCTATCTGCAGGTCACACTTTGCTTGCACCCTTTAAGTTTAAGGCCAACCCTTCTCATTACTTCAAGGCTGCTTTTTAAAGCTCTAATGCATATTTAAGTGGTGGTATTAAAAAAAAAAAGCCAGCGTGTCAACCCCCCATTGATGTGTGATGTAGGGCAGTGACCCCCTGAATGCATTATCGTGTCGTTGGACCCATTAAATGGGGCCATTTCTGTTGCTCTTAATTGGGTTGTGGCAGTGGTGAGTGCTTCCAGTTTATGCCATGAATTATAATAACAACAATATACTGGTCAGTGCAGCAGGAGAGATCCATGGGGGTAACACTCAGTGACTGCTCAGAGGGTCACATCCATCCCCCTCCCCTTTAAAAGTAATAAAAGTTTAATTTATCAGATCAAAATCTCCTTGTGGCCACCACTCCTCTTAATTAAACAGAGTTTCCTCTTCCCAAGCAGTGTCACTTTTGTGTCCTGCTCACTAAACAACACGCTGTCCCCCTTGGAATTTCTTTTTTCTTAAAGATTCTGCCCCATCCCAAAAGAAATCCTCTATGTGTTATCTACTCTGGGTAGGAAATGGGGACTTTTCTTTCTTACATATAATTTTTTATGTTGTTGTTTTTGTTGTTCCTTTTAAAATATTGGATTTCAGAATTTCCTTAAATCTCTTTTTTTTAAAGAAACTGCCTTTATTTATTTTTTTTTTTAAATAATCTGCCCCANATATTTTTTAAATAATCTGCCTTGAACCTCTTTTTTTTTAAAGAAACTGCCACCCTCACCCCCCAAAAAAGAAACCCTATCTGCTCTGGGTAGGAAATGGGGGCTTCTCTTTCCTTCATGTAGGGGTTTTTTTTGTCATTCCTTTTAAAAAATTGGATGTCAGGATTCATTTGGACCCTGGCCAGGCTATTTTATGGCAAGTTTCAGCAGCTGAAAAATATTTTCATCTGATTTATAAAGTTTTTTTCCAAGCCCTGCAAGGGCCAGGCTGATCCTGATGAGGGTGGCACTGCCTGCCATGCCCTTACAATTAGGGACTGGCCTCAACTTTGGACCTTAAGTTGCATTTTCCAGGGGCCAAATAAAAAATCAAGACCCTGGAAGCTCCTGAAAAGCAGAGATTTTTGGAGCTGGCTGGGAATTTTATAGTTATTTCCAATAATTAGTGGTGTTGTCTTCTAAATATCAGTGGAAGTCGTGGTGTTTTTATCATTTGCAGCTGGATTGTGCCTCAGCACCCTGAGAACAGATAATTAAGAAGAAGGAAAAGCAAAAGCTCCAAGCAAATGCCAAATTAAATGTCCAAAAAATGCAACATGTGTAGTAATTGCAATGGTAACAGTGGTGATGACAGCAACAATCATTTCTAAACCCAGGCTGTTTTGTTTATAGAAACATTCATAAAAAGGTGCAGAGCTGGAAACAAATAACTTTACCTCATCCCCCTCTTTCCCCCCCCTCCTTTCTTTTATTGCAAAAAAACATCATAAAGTGCAAGCCAAATTCACTGCAAAGGTTGTGGAGCAAAGTGAAGCTGTTACAAAGTACATCTGTAAAAATTGTGTAATTATTATGGGTGGGTTCAAATCTGGCAGGAATTATTTTCTTAAGTAAAGCGTAAAAAGGGAACAGATGTTGCTGTAACCAACACGTTCATTTTTTTGCCAGTTTCACTAATTCTCTGCAAAAAAAAAAAGTTGATCTCATTTATCATATTATTCGATGGATTTCAAATTAGCCAGGCCACGCTGTGTTGGGTTTTTTTTTTTAATGCATTGTCCCAATTTTAATGACTGAGAAAAAAAAAAGGGGGGGGAGGTTGTGTCAGAGAAAGAAAATTAATTTGTTTTATTGGGCACTGAAAAGCCAAGTCTTTTGTCAAAGAGAGAAGAAAACATCTATTTGGAAGGAGAGCCAGGTCACTAGTTAAATGTCAAGGTCTGCTAAAATCAAAAGGTAGGAGGGGTGGGTGACAATGAAATCTAAGTAGAAAACCATAAATGTAAAGAAACACCAGGATTTCTGGGCTAAGGGGTGGAATGAGAAAAATGGCCAAAGACAAAGATAGGCAGCCTGGGTCTGGAAGTAATTATGGCCAAGTGAAGACAACTGAATTCCATATTACTTTGGTGGATGCCTGTAAAGGCAGTTTGGGGAGGTATTTTGGTAAGGTTTACTTTTTGGAGCTTAGCAACATAAATTTGTTGTCACTGAACTATTAAATAAAATAGACACATGTTGGCAAAGAGCTCCCAACCCAGGGATGGAACTGATTAAGGGACAGCCTATGAAATAATAGCCTAAATGGGCCCACTGCAGGATTTTAATATCCCATGACAACACTCAATTGTCAAATTCTGCTGGAGTGTCCAGGATGCTACTAAAATTAAGCCAGAAATTCCTATATTTATTCTATTTTTTTTTAATTTTATTATATTCTCTCTTTTTTTTTTAACAGTTAAAGACAGGAAATGCCAATAAGCTGTGAGAATCTGAGCAAGAAACAAGAACCTGGGAAGAACAGAGGATGGCCTCGAATTTTATGAGATTTCTGCCATTAAATCTCTAACAAATGTCTTTCACCTACACACGATAAAGAGGCAATGTGGGATTTTAATTGGACTTTTGGCTTTTTCTTCATTTGATTTAAACCCAGGTAGAATTTCAAACAATAACACTGGAACACCTGGTTAACACGTTAGATGATATGTAGAGTTGTAAATTGTGGGTTTAATGGGAGCTTGCTGGGGGATTGCAAAGGGGTCCCATTGTTCACCTTGGCAGATATTAAAAAAAAAATTTAAAGAAAAAAAAAAAGAGTTCACGAACTACTGGGTTTTAAAACCCACTCACATGATTTTAATATTACCCTGGTAATGTAATTTGATAATTTGACCCAACTCGTGGCCAATTTGTGGCCAGAGAGTGGTGTGAGGTGATTAATGTGCCCTAATATTGGGTCTAAGCAAAGAGCCCACTCAAATTTACTCCAACAGGCCAAGCTGGAGAACACCAACAGTTGCAGAAAGCTGGTGATCATCATGTTACATGGGCATAAGCAAAGAAAGACATGGAAGAAGTTTTGTTCTGCTTCCAGCAGCAAGCAGAACCCATGTTCCTCCACCACAACAACAGCCCTGGGTGAATGTTTTTGATAAATGAACTTCTTCTTCCTTCTTGGTTCAAGAATGAGGAACCATCAGGCTTAAAAGAGACAAGTAACTTGAAATGAGTTCCTCTTCTAAGGAACTTTGAAGGTCTCTTTGTGCCATCTGAGCTTGTATTCTGGCTTTAGGTGTCCTCAACAAAGAGGCTGCCAAACTGGAGGGATCATGAATGGAGGATGTTTGGATGAAGAGCACTAGTTGGAAGGAAATCAAGACATCATTCCCACCTACTGCAGTCTGTTTCACATTGTAGAGATGTTCTGGAGACCATGAACTTGGTTGGAACTAGATGATCTTCAAGGTCCCTTCCAACTATTCTATGATTCTAACTTGAGATAATTCAACCTGCATAAGCCCCTGGGACCTGAGGAGCTGCTTCACACTCTAAAGTCTACTCTCCTCAAAAGGTTGACAAGATGAGGGTGGTACCTGACCCAAGTTGTCATCATGTCATTGAGAGGATGATCAGATGGCTAAAGAGCCACATGGATGATGGGGCTGAGCACTATGGTTGGTGGTGGTGTTGTGCATCCTGGCCAGGATCAAGTGTGGGATTCTGACACTCATCCTGTGGGATGTCCTCACTGATGCCTGAGGGTAGGGATGAAGCACATCCACTGAAGGTTTCCCAGTGACACTCAGCTGAAGGATACATCCATAAGCTTCAGGACTAGTTGCACCCAAAGGGTTGGGCTGAGGGCACCAGGGGGAACTCAGCCTGATGCCCAAGGAGGACAATGAGGGTTCTCCATCAGACCAAAGTGGACAATGGTGTCCTCAGCACCAGGTGGCTTCCCCATCCTGCTGACCTGAGGCCTCTTAGCCTCTTATGCTCTGGAGTAGTTCAGCCTCTGCTCCCAGTTTAAATATCAAGGTTAGAAACCTGAATTCAAACTGTGAATTTAATCTGAAGAACTTGTTTCTTTCTTGATGGAGTATTTTCTCCTTCCAGGCACAGCAGCAAAGTTCTCCCTTGCCTTTCACTTGCCTGATTTGGAACAGGTTGCCCAGGGAGGTTGTGGATGCCCCCTCTCTGGAGGTGTTCAAGACCAGGCTGGACAGGGCACTGGGCAGCCTGGTCTAGTGGGAGGTGTCCCTGCCTATGGCAGGGGGGTTGGAACTCGATGATCTTTAAGGTCCCTTCCAACCCAAACTATTCTATGATTCTATGGTTTTCTGTTCAGGTGCTTCCAGCTGCCCCATTCCCCTTGCTTTATCTCTGCTTTAATTTATCAGATTTTTTTCCTTAGTTTCTGTGCACCTTTGCTGAGTTTCTCAAGCAAGTTGGAACAATAAAACTCCACCCAAAAACTTTTCTCACATCTCCTTTTCCCTTTCCACTGGCTGCAACCATACACCTTGTCTTCCTCCTCCCCTTCCTCCCTTAGAAATCTCTCCTAGATAACAAGACCTCCCCGAGGCCCTGATTCAGCAGAGCGCTTAAGCATGTGCTTAACTTTAAATACCTTTGTAAAAGCTTCTGCTGAGTCAGGATCTTAAGGTCTCTCCTCATCTAACTGCTGTTCTCCCATGGTTATTTCAGGATTTGCTTACAGGAAAACCAGAGCGTGGTGTTCCTGGGTGATGTCAGCAGGTTTTTGGGGTTGTATTTTTTTTTTCACCCCATCCAGCTGAAGGATTTAGATGCAACTCAGCAGAAGAGAGAGGTGAAGCAGGTAACCCAATGCCTGAGATTTTTTTTTGGATGTGAAAAAGTTTTGAGTGCTGCTACCACGGGCTCAGTCTCAGTTCTGCCAACGATTTGTCATGGCAAAGATGAGAAACCTCCCAGGCACCAAAAGTATGGAGCACCTCATCTCATTTTCCACCAAGAAATCCATATCTCAATACCCAGCCATATTCAGCCTCTTGATTTTTACAAATTTAGCTATGCAGCCATCTATATTTTTACCCAAATAGCTGCTAAATACAGCTGAGGGGATTTTTTTTTTAAAAAAAAGAGGCTATTGCTCTTAATAAACTGTTGATACATAAATGTTTAATTCCCTTTGCCAGGAGGCAGAGGGGTGATGAGTCTGTGATTCATTTTAAAAGATATCAGGGACCAGTGCAAATCTGACTGTAATTATTCACTACAAGTGGAGTCAGCTGTAGTCCATACCAATCATGCCAACCACTTCACTTTGAATTACCTTTTTTCAGTGCTCACCTTACACTTGTCACCTCTTACTTTCAGCCTGCAACTGCACAGAAAGTTTCTGAGCTGCAAGGTGAGGTGCTGGGAGATTTATAGACTCTTCCTCCCTCCTTCTTTGGGAGAGTGAGGAGGTCTGCTCCTCTAAAAAGGGCTCCTGGGGCTTCTCCTCCTACTGGCTGGTGAGATGTCTGGCAGCCAAACTTCTAAGAGCAAGGGTGAAACAAAATTAAGATGGAAAGGCATCAACCTCCATCTTGTTAACCTCCTATGGTCATATTGGCTGTGTCACATGGTGCAAGAAGGTGGTGAAAAGCAGGAGAAAACAGTGGCTGCTCCATCCCTGGAGAGGTTCAAGGCAAGGTTGGATGACTCTTGGAGCAACCTGGTCTGGTGGGAAATGTCCCCGCCCAGGGTAGAGGGTGGTACTGGATGATATTTAAGGTCTTCTCCAACCTAAACCATTCTATGAACTAGATGTTTGTTGTCCTCTGGGTCTAATTTTCCCCCTGTGGGGTAGCTATCTGTCTGTGATGGAATCATAGAATAGTTTGGGTTGGAAGGGACCTTAAGGATCATCTAGTTCCAACACCTTCCACTACACCAGGTTGCTCAATGCCTCATCCAGCCTGGCCTTAAACACCTCCAGGGATTGAGGAGGCATCCACAGCCTCTCTGGGCAACCTCTTCCAGTGTCTCACCACCCTCACAGCAAAGAATTTCTTTCTTTTCCCCAGCCTGAATCTCCCCTCTTCCAATTTGCATCCATCTCTCCTAGTCCTAAGTGACAAGATGATGCTGCAGGTGGGGCTGAAGAAAGGTCTCAAGGGATTCAAGGACTGGGTTTGGAGTAACCTGGGCTGGTGGGAAGTGTCCCTACCCAGGGCTGGGAGGTGGAACTGGATGATCATCAAGATCCCTTTACATCCAAACCCTTCTATTCCATGATTCCCTGTGAACACACTTGAACAAAGCGAAAAGAAGAGGGAAAACACAAAGGACCAAAATGATTTTGAATTGAATTTGAAGGGGTATTTTTTAAAGTTTTTTTCTTCTTCTCCTGGCTCAGATGGGAGAGGAAGTTGTTTCCAAAGGAGTCATGCTGTGTAAAAAAGAGAACAAACATCTTCTCATAGGTTTTGTACCTGTGTGTGGGGATGCATTTTGGGGTAAATTATAAAAACATACTAAAATCTCTCTGCTAGTCCCATTTGGCTTTGATGTGTAACGTGAACTGCTCAACTGTTGATGGCATGGTTGTAGGTATTTGGGCTTCATTAAACCACTCTTATCAAAATATGGTGTAACTTTACCTCTATAATACTCCATCTCTTTTTTTTTTCTCTTTTTAGGAGCTGGAAGGGATTTCCTTTATTGTGGAAAATCACTCAACACCTTCCAGATTTAATTAGAAGTAAATAATAATTATTAGGAGAAGGCAATCTCTCCCAAATGCCAGGGAAGTTTGGGATTAGGCTGAAATGTTTTACTTAATACCAGAGGTCTTTGCCCAGTGCTGAGCTTTGAACTGAAATTTGGGAAAATAAACAAGTTCCTCTTGATATTCTGAAGGCTTGACATTGACTTCATGGCAAGATGGGGACTTCCCAATGGGTTCATATGAATTAGTCTGGGTTTGTATGGATGGGAGGAGACCTCTGTGATGGCCAGTAGACCACAACAGACACAGGGGACCAGAGGGGGGACCTCAGA
>VZTY01019452.1:3119-13782 GCA_013400935.1 Turnix velox
CTTTACAGTGAGGGTGGTGAGACACTGGAACAGGTTGCCCAGAGAGGTTGTGGATGCCCCATCTCTGGAGGTGTTCAAGACCAGGCTGGACAGGGCACTGAGCAGCCTGATGTAGTGGGAGGTGTCCCTGCCTATGGCAGGGGGGTTGGAACTCGATGATCTTTGAGGTCCCTTCCAACCCAAACTATTCTATGATTCTATGATGCTGGTTTGTGCCCAGAGAAACCAGCAATAAAGCCCTCACTGCTTTATTTAGGAATCAGGGGACATCTCGTTTCCAACCATGATCATAGATTACAAAGTTGTCACTCACCTGAATACAAACAAAAAGAACCTGCCAAAGAGGAAAGAAAAAAGAGTGTTACTGACCACAGAAGGAAGGAAAAAAAACACAACTACACCCACAGTCAGCAAGCACTGCAGCTACATCTCACACAGCCCTCCTCTTTATTCCACTCCAGCCCAAAGAACTTTGAAAGAAATAAATTAATGCCTTTGTTTCCTTGTTCCTCTGGCCGGGTCCATCCTGCTCCTTGTGTAGGAGGGGACTGGGAGGGCTCCTGCCATCAGCCTTGGATTGGGGATCTGAGATTCCCAACACAACAACATCCTTCATCTCTCACCAGTCAGGCCCAAGTGGCTTCCAGAAAGATCATGAAATCTTTGGTCCTGCTAATGCCACAGGCACAATGGCCTCCAGACAAAGGCCATTTTATTTATTTTTAAGCCTTGGGATTTATGCATTTCAATGGGGAATAAATTAACTCCACACCCCCAGTGCACAGGGTCAGAATAAACCCTATTTCCTTCCTTCTCCCCATCACAAAACCCTGGGCAGTGACACCAGAAGACAAAGGTGAGCAGCTGCCAGTTCAAAGACTCCAGATCTAACTGATCTTTCCTACATTTACAATCTCAGCACCAGCAAATATCAAAACAACATCTCCCACAATGTTTGTGCTGGGTATAAGAAAGAGACATGGCACACAGGACACTGTAATTCACCACTCAATTACATGATGGACACAAAACAATCACTTGGGCATCTCAGAACCAGAGATGGTTCTGTGTGGAGCCAACAGTCCTCAGAAGGACCCCAGAGCTTTTCCACAATATATAGGAAGAGGAAAGCAGGCTGCAAAAGTGCTTCCTAATCCCTCATAAAAGGCAGAGCCAGCTCTTATTTCTTGAATCCCATCCACCCCTAAAGAATTCAGCCACAGAAACTGATGCTGGAGCCAGGCTTCGAACTGGGCTTTTATCTCATTCTCTGTTTATTTTTTAAAAGCTTCCAAGGACAACTTTCTCAGCAGCAGATTCTTGCTATCGAAAAAGGACATCAGGATCAGAGAGCCCCTTAAACACCCATCTCATCCCAACTATCCCAACAGCTCCCTGCAGGCAGGAACACGTCTGGAGATGGGCAGAAAAGCAAGAATGTGCTGCCTGGGCAGAAAGGGAGAAATCCTCTGTCTGTCTGTCTGTAGGGAGAAGTCCTCTCTGTCTGTAGGGGAAATTGGTCGCCATCTTGGCCACCACACAGTCAGGGACCCTTGGGGATCTGCTCTGACTTTCTCACAGCCAGCTGGGATCTCAGCACAGATCTATAAACCCTTCTCTGCTCTGTTGTTCTTCCCCTTGGCCGTGGGCCGGCGGAACAGTCAGTGGAGCCTTTCCAAACACAGAGCTGTTCCTCCTCCTCCTCCTCCCAGCCAGACTTTAACTCTACAGGGTGGGGTTCCTCTCTCCAGAAGGACCATCTCAGCAAACAATTTCCTCCCTTCTCCCCTCCCCATCCTCACTCCTTGTGTTAGAACTCCATTTCTGCAGGGACAGCAGGACACAAACTGCAGCATTGTCTGACATACAGACACTTCTCCCTCCTGGAAAAAGCCAGTGGGACATCACCCATCTTTAGGTGGGACACACTTGCCTCCAACACAGTCCTCCACGATGGCTCTACAGCCACCCAACCTGCTGTTCCTGCCCCTGCTGCTCCCCAGGGCTCTGCCAACGTGTTAAACCACACTGGGGAGCCACTGGGCTGGCTGGTGCTTCTGAAACCCAGTAATGTGGCCTCTCCTCCTTCTCCACAGACTGGTTTTCTGAGCCACTTTAACCCCTCTGTCCCTATGACTGCTCCCTGATACCTAAACCCTTCCCTCAAGGCATTGCAAAGCTGGGAATGTGGTGGTGACATGGAAACTGGGTTAATTAGGGACCAAACTAATAACTCTTCAGCTCACTCCAGCCACATCCCAAGGAAATCTGAGAGGCCACAGGGTTTGCATTAACAGGTGGGTCACTGGTCCCCCTAAAAGCTCATTCTCCTCACTTTCTACCACCAGTGCCCCACATGAAGCTGCTCCAACCTGTTTTTAGAGCCACAGTTTGCCCCGAGGTACCCTCCTCACCACCCAAAGTGGGGATTTGATGGGTTTTTTTCCAATTATTTTCCAATCTCCTGCCATCCAAGCCTCACTGAGGTTTCCTTGTTCAGCTTGGGGTCAGGTTCTCAGGACCCCGAATCTGCTTCTAGTTCTTAAGAGAAAACTTTGGGATTAAGGAAAAGGTTTAAGCTGCTCTGTTACTGTAAACTCATCAGACTTGTCCTCACTCCCTTCCTGCACCTTACCCAAAAGCGAATTCCTCTGTCTCTGCCTTTATGCTGACAGGAAAAACACCACCACTTCAAAATTTTTCCTTCATCCTGAACGCACTCACACACAGAGACCAGCTGTTTCTGCCTCTTCAAAAGTACAAAATAACTCCAGATCATGTAAATGGAACTTTGTAAACTCCACTGGACTCAAAACTGGAATTTGCTGACAAGATAGAGAAGAACTGCTCCAACAACCAGAGACCATTCCTCCTCCATCCTCTCTCCCCTCTAAAAAGCACGAAAAATCCACGGCTCCCTCCCCTCCCAACAACCCCTTAGAAAGAGAGAGCAGCTCCAAGCCTCCCAGCAAACCTCCAGCCCCGTCCTCTGCAGGAGAAACAAACACGAGTCCCATCACGCCGAGCAGGCAGGAGCTTACTTTGCTGAAGCAAAATCTGCCACAGAAGGAGTTTTGCAAGTTGCTCCATGTCTTCAGCTGCTCCGAGTTTTCGCCTCTCTGGAAAAACAAGTCGAAGGCTTTTTATTTTTTTTTCTTTAACTTTGTTTTTCTTTTCCTTTTTTTTAGTAACTGGAAAACACTATGACCTCATCAATTTACATGCAGAAAGCTGTGGACAGCAGCTCATACTCTGAAGAATTACTCCACCTCCAAACTTCTAATTCCCCACCTCCTTGCTCTGCTCTCACTCCTCCTCCTTCCTCTCCCCAACGCCTGCTCTCCCCTTCCCCTCCCTCTGGGACCCTCTTCTGCCCCTCACTTTGATGTACAAGTTTTATGGGTTCCACAGGGCCCTGGGCTCACCAAACAATCTCTCCCTCCCTTTCCCCCCCAGGGATGGAACTGATTTTCCTCACACTTTACTTGATCCAGCTGCTCCTTCCTTTGTCTGAGGCTGCTCCAGCTCTCCCTCTGCTCCAGACTGGGTTTATCCTCTTGCCTCCAGCAGGTTTTTGATCTTTGTCTCCTCAGATGGTTTCAGTTCGTGCTCCAGCCTCAGAAGACAGCCTAGAAAACAATATTTACTCTGCCCTGTGATTTGTAAGCAAGGGCTCAACAGCAGCAATCTCAGCAAGGGGATAATAATGACAAAAGACTGAATAAATGGGAGCTTGGGGCAGTGCAGGGGAGAGAAACTCCAGTGCAACACAGTGAAACATCCCAAAACCCTGCAATTTCCCCCCTGCAGAAGACAGGACAGGGAAAGCTGGGCCAGATGGAGAACTTCTGCAAGAACTGGACCATGCTGGTCACCAGCACCAAGACACAGCCTTGACCACAAAAGATCTGACACACTGCTGCTCCCCTCCCACAGCCCCAACCCTGAGAGCAGTGGGACCCCATCTCCAGCAACAGACACTTCCAAAGAAATCCTAAAACAACTGAACTATTGTTATTATTTCCTTATTTGACTCTCAAACAAGCCTACCGTGGGCTCCAGCAGGTCTTCACTCTGGCCAAACCTCATACCTGTTTCTAGAGAAAAGTTTTACAATCATCTCCAGATAAGAACCCCACCAAATTTCCCTGCATTTCCATGAAGTTTGTGGGTAATTAGACACACACACAGTCCCTCTTCCCACAAGCCTGGAGGTTCATCTGACCAGTCCAACCATAAAGAGCAGCTGGGCTCTGCAAACCTCAGTATTTGCATCCTATTAGTGCCTGCAAAGGCTGCAGAGACACAGCCCTGAGCTGGGGACCTGCTGAGTTTTGGCCACCAACAACAAGGACAACACAGTCTTGAGCTGCTGGGCTGCTGCAGTGCCAGGATTCTGGTGGAAGAAGGAGCTTCTCCTGCTGCCTGCCAGCCTTTTGTCCATCAGAGTCTGCAAAATGTCTGGCTGGGACACAAGAAGCTGCTCCCAGAACTCCCAGGCAGCAGATCCAGCACCTTCTCCTCACTTTGGTTCCTCACAACCACAGGCAGAACCTTCCAGGCTGCTTCCCCACCTTTCTCCCTCTTGGCTTTGGCACAGAGGAGGTTACTGGCTCTCTGGAATGATTTCTGGGATGGCTGCAGATTGCTGTGGTTGCTGCTCTCATGGACTGGCTATTTCCTGACTGAAAGAAGCCAAACTCAGGCTGAACCCACTGAAGTCTCCTAAAGAAAAGCACCTACTGGAAGGGAAGGGGAGAAACTTCTCTGGGGATCACAAAGAGGGGAGAAGATGGCTTCAGGAGGCTATTTCATAGATCTCTGCCTTCCCCTCATGCCTCTCAACAACCCTGTCCTCCTAGAGCTTTGCTAATCCAGAGATTAGCAGCTGTATCAACACTCTGCCTGGTCTGGAGCTGAGTTTCTGACAATGTTCTCCATGGAGGCCGCTGAGCACTTCCCCAGCCCTTCTCCTTCCTCTGTTCCTTTCCTCTCCCCAGCCCCATTCCATCACTCAAGGAGCTGTTCCACCCAAAGGCACAGACACCAAGATTGTTATTTTCCACTCGTTTCTTTTCAACAGTCCCAGGTTTTTGCATAAATCACCCGTGAGAGAAAAAACCTTTCCTGTCTTTCCAAGGGCTGTGAGCCTCTTCCCTTCCCCAGGGGAGGCCGGGTGATGTTAGCAGAAAGTAGGACACCTTTATCTCCATCCTGCCTTCCCATGGCCTTACAGCAGAGGTTCTCAGGGATGGCAGGGTGCCAGCAGTGGGACAGGCTGCTCTCCCACATCACACAGTGAGACCAGGAACTGAGAGCTCTTCAGTGGAATCCCATTGGGATGTGGGGAAAGCAACTGCAAAGATGATGCACAGCAGCAGCATCTTCTGGAACCAAGCAGGGAGGTGCTGAGCGAGGCAAAACCCCTTTGTTGTTGGAGGAAAGGGCTGTGTGACTCAGAAGCAGCAGGAGCAGAGCTGGTGAGTAAGAGCCTGCAGTTGGCACACACTCACTGCTGACTCCTATCACTTCTTTTCACTCTTTGCCACGTTCTTCTGTGACCACTTTAACCAGTTCCTCACTGACCAGTGATAAAAGTTCAGCCAGAAGCATCCTGCAAAATAAACCTGACAAATTCCAAGCTGTAAGGTTTTATCTGAGGGAATCAACACCAGATTGACCCATCAGATGGTTGTCTTAAATTCTCCAGCACACAGAACTCCTTGTTTCATTTCCCCTCCTCTGTCTTGCAGAGAAAAGCCAGTGGGAATGGTTAATTCCACAGGAAAGCCAGCTCAGACGTAGCTCCACAAGACCAACAGTGATTTTTTTGGGTTTTAAGTTGAAAAATCGGTTGGAAAAGCTACCCCCACCTCTCAAAACCATTTCAGTTCTCCAGGTTAAGCATCAACTGCTGTTGTTTTTGGAGAGGCTCAGCCCCACAAACCCACAGCAGGATGTTTCAGGCTGGTGAGGAGCATTTGAGCTGCCCACAGGTGCTGCTCTCCAGCCTGCTGACATCACTACACACACATTATTTTCCACAAACATCAGAGTGGAAAACACTGGGAACAAACTCCTTCTGTCTGGGTCCTTTCAAGGTGACAGTCCATCAGCCCAATGAAACCTGCCTCTCTGGGTAATTCCAACATCATTTTTTTTTCAGGTCTTTAGGATTTAAGAACACCCCAACCTATTGCAATGCCTCCAAACAGCCTCAATTCCAACCAGTATTTTTTATTCCTTGTAAAGTCTTTGGTCCTGTTACAACCTGTGCAGCTCCTGGTTTGAATCAGGGCTGGTCTCATGAGCAGGAACCGGAGAAGCCATCATTACATTCCACCCCATTTCCTCTCCTTCCTGGAGAGCCAGCACACTGTCCTTCTCTCCGTGCCAAGGACAGCAGGGAGAAGGATCCAAGAGCTCAGACTCATGGTTTGCATGACCTCAGGGCTGCTGTAACAACTAGCAGACCATCTAACAGGCTTTGTAGGTAAGCACGAGGTTTCCAAAGGAAAGGAACATCTCCCAGTGACTGCCAGACTTTCTCTTTCCCTGTGACAAACTCAGAAGCTGAACAGAATTAATGTGAAGTGAGACAAAACCACAGCAGACAATTACCCAGATGCCTGTTCCTGTGGAGAACTGGAGCAAACAGCTGCCACATGGAGCAAAAATCCCTTAGGCAGACTCCAAACCATGCTGTGGTTAGCTGATGTTTGTGCAGGAAGAGGTTAAGCCAAGCTCTAAGCTGCTGCAATTTACACACACTTTAAATGCTTCTACTTTCCACCCATTTGGGGTTCAATTTGTGTTACCAAAGGAACCAGCTTTCTCGGGTTCCTCATTTGCACTGCACGAGGGCTGATGTCTCACAGCAGCCACTGTCTTTATCCAAAGGTAATTGACATAAACTCTCTGCTCCCCATCACAGCTCTGCTGCTTCAGCATTAATTCTAAAAACCTCTTGTCATCGTGAACAAAATCTCCATCCCCACTGGGTATCTCCAGGCTCTTAACACAGAGCACAAATTCCTCTCACAACCCCCTGCCAGCTTTCAACCATTTCTTCTCAGAGCTGCAGAATAACAAGGAGAGGGAGAAGAAATCTTCAAGTCTTAGCAATTCTGAGATTTACAGAAGTCAAACTTTTCCCACCTGCAGCCCTTCTTTCACGTTATACATACATATAAATCGATTTTAAAATGTGGCTGCACCTTTTCTTTAAAACACCAACACAAAGAGCCATCCAGCTCCTACATGAAAGGCCGAGGAGCTTCAGAGGCTTTTCATTTACTGCCATCTAGTGACAACAAGATCATCAACATCCACACACTCTGCATGACAGGGGTCAATTAATATCCTTTTATTAGCATAAATCAGGACAGAAAAAATAAGCATGGCTTTTAAGGATGCTCATGCAATGCCTGACCAAGGCACACGCACACCAAAGCTTCAGAGAAGTAAAAATTAAAGCTTTTTCTGATCTATTCTATGGAGTTCTGCTCCAATCCCTACTTCACCATCATTCAGAGTTCTGCTCATCCATCATTCAGGCTAAAAAAGAACACAGTTCTGAAAAGCATTTTTCAAAATGCTTGTGTCTTTCACAGTTATACTTACAATCAGAACAATGCTTTTACTTCTCCCATCTCCCACAATGACTGCTCTTACAGGACATTGTTCAATCTAACCTTAAATTGCAGAAATTCACCTGCAAGTCTGAGAAAACCTTGGCTCAGACACATCTGAGGCAGCACCAACACACCACAAAGTCTCACATCACTCTTTTGAGGAGGAAAAGCTCACTGCTGCCAGGTTGGAAAACTGCTAAACAAGACTTTCCTCCTCTTAACTTCATGAGAAAAAGGTTAGAAGGAATCCATGGCCTTAAATATTTTTAATTACAATGGTCAAAAGGTGGTTACAAGTGTTTTTTTATCGCTTGGAACTTTTGAGGAATATCTTGGGTGTTTGCCAGCCTGCAGGAGGGTTTTTCAAACCAGCTCTTTTCCAGATGCGCTCCAAATCTTTCTCAAATTTCATCTAAAACAGAAACACAAAAAGAAAGAAAAAAAAAAGGGGTAACTCAGCTCAGTAGCAACACTCCAGACAGCTGCTGACTGTCTCAGGGAGAAGCTTGGCATAACATGTAGAACAAATGCTTCTTCTAAGAGTCAAAACAGTTCACCTCACTGCACAAAGTACAATCAATGAAACAAGAATCTTGGGGGGAATTCCTGCACAAAGATCTCTGCAGCAGTTATTTCTAAAGTCCTGAGTAATCTTCCACACAAGCAGCAAAATTCTTTCTCCACCTTACCCCCACATAAGAAAAATCACAACTAGTAACTATCACAGCCACAGACACACTCTAAATGGCAGCTCCTGAAGACACATACCCCAACACAAACCAGAGGAAACTATTCTGCCAGTAAATACTGAATTCACTGAGGCTCTCCAAACTGCTGATGTTTTTTTCACAAATCATTTCCATCTAATCCCCTGGTACCTGACCAGAAGACAGAGTGATAAGTGGCCACATTTACATCAACAAGATTTGTTTTTTTCTTACCTGCCGTTTCTTCTTGCGGCCTTCCTTGATCCTCCTCCTCACAAACTTCCTCCTCTTCAGCAGCTTTTTGTACTTGTGCCTGTTCATTTTCCTTCGGCGAATCTTCAGAACGTTCTTACACTCCAGCTTGTTGCCTTCTCCTCCCTCCTCCACCTCAGCTCCCTCCTCAGAGGGGGGACAGTCATATCTCTGGGCAGGTTCAGGGACCTCTTCTTCCCGAGCATCAGGGAGCTGTGGCTTGGGGAGGGAGTACCTGACTGTCAGCCAGCTCTCCAAGGGGCTGATGGAAAGTTTTCTGGGGACCAGCATCTCCTCCAGCTCGGGGTCCAAGCCATGCCACTGCTGAGGCTGGGCTCCACTCTTGTTGGAAGGCTGAGTGCTGTAGTGCACTGAGGTAGGGCGGCAGCAAAGGAAGGAAGACACTGACCTTGGCAAGAGGCGGCCTGGGAGAAGAAAAAAGTTAAAAGAATTTCACTTAAGAGGCACAATTTTCAAACAATGTCTTAAGAAAATCTCAGACCAGCCCTCAAACTGACAACTGTGGCCAGAAGAATCTGATAAAGGAAACTTGCTTACAAAAATGATACTCCCATCACAAAAACGAGACAGTATTTTTACAATTTAATTATGTTGTCATCTGCTAAAGTTACATTTATTGTGTCAATTGTTTCAGAGCAATTAGGAACTGGCTGCTCTGTTAGTCCTTTTGACTGCTATGGAATCACCCTCTAAGCATAAAGGGATCAAAGCAGAGCTACACAGGACTGACAGAACACTCCAGAACTAACAACAGCCTCGCTGCTCTGGCCCTGCTCACTGCTGAGAGGTTTCTGACAGCCTAATTACCTTAGGAAAAAAAAATATATAGAAAAAACGAAGCACACAGAAAGCCGGGTCACACACTATCTGCTCACCTGCAATTCGTGAAGCCTTCAGTAAGTGGGAAGTCACCTGAGATATGAACATATTGCTTGCCTTTGTCCGTTCTCACATCCGACAGTGACTGTTAAAATACGAACGTTTCTTCAATGAGGCAAAGGCGTGATTTAACAGAATTCCTCTGAGCTCAACCTTAAACCCTCAGAAACGAGACGGGGCTCTCTCGGCAACCTCTGCCACAGCTCGGACAGGGGGGGATTTAATAAAGCATCGGCTTCCCTGGGCTTTAAAATAAGGCATCCACAGTCCCCTGTGGCCCGGTACCTCATAGGACCAGGTACCTCAGAGATGTACCACAGCAGGAACCGCAAGGAGGGCGCCCGTTGCCCCGAGGCCGCGCGGCCTAACCAAGGGCCGCCACCCAAGGGGCCGATCGGCCCTGCAGCCTCCCGGCTGGGACGGGCAACCTCCCCTTCCGTAGCCGGGCCAGCAAACCCCTCCGCCACCGTCCGTCCTCACAACACAGCCCACCCGGAGCTACCGGCTCCTCAGCTACTCGGCCCCGCCGCCATCACTCACCGGGCCCGCCCGCCCCGAGCGTCACTTCCGGCCGCCTCTGCGTCACGGCGCCCCCGCGCGGCGGGAGGGGAAATGGCGGCGGCGCCGTGTCCTCACAGCTGGGGCTGCCCCGTCACTGAAGGGGGTTCAAGGACAGGCTGGAGGGGGCTCGGAGCGACCTGGGCTAGGATGAAGTGGAGAAGACTTTGTGGAGAGCTTCTAGAGGCTTCCCAGTGCCTGAAGGGGCTGCAAGATGGAGGGAGATGGATGGGCTCTGTAGCCACAGGGCGGTGGCTTGAAACCACAGCAGGGCAGGGTGAGATGGGACATGAGGAAGAAATTCTTCTCTATGAGGGTGGAGAGACACTGGAAGAGTTTGTCGAGGAGGTGGTGGAGGCCCCATTCATCCCTGAAGACATCCAAGGCCAGTCTTGCTGAGGCTCTGAGCAGCCTCATGAGTGCAGGATGTCCCTGTCACTGCTGGGCTGGGACTCCATGGCCTTTGGAGCTCCCTTCCAACCCTATAATTCTGTGATCTTAAAGTCCCTTCCAACCCAAACCATTCTCTGGCCTTGTGTTGAAGCAGCCAGGGAGGGATCACTGATGAAGCCTCTGCAAATCATCTCCTTCCAACATGGCTTCATCAGGGGC
>VZTY01019453.1:9164-24074 GCA_013400935.1 Turnix velox
AACTTTCTGACCTTGATCACCATAGTGAATAATGAAAATAAGAGCTTCTTGCATACCATTCCCTGGTATAATCAGGTCTTACCAGTCTGAGAATGAACAGTGTCTGAACAATTTCAGAGTTTAGTCAGACAGAAGAGGCCTAGCTGAAAAGTGAAGTTACAAACTAGAAAATTTACCCTATTTTACCTCAAACCAGGACAACCAGCCAGATGCAGTCTCTTGACATTCCCTTGGAGGACCTAAATTATCAAAGGTGACAGAGTCCAAAGTCAAAAATCAGAGGTGAGGTTGTGTTATTTATATCTCCGCCCTTTTTTTTCTTCCTTTCACAGCTTAACGTGGGTCATGTTACTCCTGATACAGTTATACGCTTACACCCACATTTGGATCCTGAAGCAGCTGATTTTCTAAATCATTCAGAAACAGAGAAGCTCCCATTTCAACTAACACCTGAACTTTAGATAACCAGATAATTTCAGATAGCCTATGCCAAAACAGTAAGTTCTAATTATAGGAAAGCCACTAAATTTCCTATTACACATTTGTCTCCCAAAGTGCACAACATTTTATTTTAAAGTGTTGCCATTACACGTCAGTGTGTGGTCACATACTACTTTCTCTGAGGTAGTACTGCTCTGGCAAGGTTACATGATTGTTGTTGCTCTTCATATAAGCAAAACGATTGCCTTCCACTCTTTCAAGACTGATATGATTTTCACAGAGCCTTCTAAGCAATTTGTGTATGTCAAACATTTTACCTCTCAGGAAACATGGTTATGTCTCCCCTCATTTGATGAAATTAGAGGTCATCACATCACATATGGATTTGATATGATTGTGCAAATCTGTCTTTTTAACCTTTGGCCACTCTGTTACAATCTGAGGTTTTATCTTTAATATCAGGATTAAGAGACTGTGCTCACTTTGTTCCTCCAACGAAACAATGTAAACTCCTTTCCAAGTAAGGAAATGATAAATCTCTGGTCTCAATTCTTACAGATAAAGCATAACTCTTCTTTCAAAATAAGCATTCTTTGCATGCTTATCTTTATTAAATGTCATTTTATGTTACACATCTGAGAATATCTTTATGACCATCGTGGCTTTTAATAGAATCTCATCTTTATGAGCACAATTTCAAGGTCATCTTGAGCTGCATTTTTCAGATACCTAGAAGAAGCATGGTGATATTTCTGCCATATTAAAGTTGTTACATGCTGAAATAGCTCTCATTTGTTTATCTGACTCTGAAAATGATTTGTCACACTGCAGTTGTCCCCATTTCCTCCAACGCAGTTTTCAGCCTTCTCTCCTGGTTTTTGACCAGGCAAAAAATAGCATGGCAGTGAATAGTCCAAAATCTGTGTGAGGACTCTGAGAAATTTACATGTTGCTGTAGAAATCTAAGTTTGCTTTCTCCAAGTCAAATTGCTCTGGAATAATCTTGTTTGTACCTTAAAAAGTCAGCAAGCATTTGTGTTACATACAATACAGCAAAAAGCGCTGTCTCAGCTTTCATGATGCATTTTGAAGCCGCAAGAACAAAGTTTGGGATTGGTCCTTCAGAAATCACATTCAGAGAAGTGATCAGAAGTTACTAGTCAGACGGGACAACCCGTTCATTTGGCATGGATGATGCCTTATGCTGGTGCCTGAGAACTCAATGGGTTTTCCGTGGCTAAGCAGAGTGGGCAGGTTGATGTGCCACCTGGCACATCCAGCCAAGCTGTCTGAAAAGACACAGCATAATCAGCAGAAAACTGAGTGAAAAGGCATCTATACAAGCCTCACCTTTGACTCCCAGCACCTTCATGCCATCCTCCAAAACCCCTGAGGGCAAAGAGGGCCATCTACTTTGCAAGCCTACTCTGCAAATCATCTAAACACAGGCAATAATGCAATAAGATTGGCCTGTGATCAGTTTCCAGTAAATTTGATTTTTCTAGCTGGCTGGCTTTTAACAGAAATACACCGAGGAAATGCTCTGAGTGAAGTGTACTCTGCCACACTCCATTAGGCACAGAGTATCTCCAGAACAGAGAAGCCATAAATGAGGAATTAGTCTCATAGTGGCTTAGTCAATTGCCCCACATTTATTTCCAATGTATCTGTTCTGGCCTGTGGTAGAGGCTGAGTCCAAATATCACTTTTATTTTTGTTCTCCACAAGGGGATCAATGGGATCATTTAGCAAACTAATCTATTTTTGTGAAATTTATGGGAATTGAGTGTCCTTGCCTACAACCATTCCAGTGACCTAAAGCAGGACAGAGTGTTAGAGGATATATTTAAGGGCTGGCACACTCATACTATTTCATTATCAAGACATCATCTGGCACTTCTTTTTCTGTTAACAACTAACTCCTACCTGGCAAAGTCTGGACATCATTTTGGGAAGAAGCAGTTTCAAAATGCATTAAAAGGACAAGCAAATGCAAGTTTAGCCATGTGAACATGAGGTTTTGTCTAATTATTAATAAATATTGACAGCTTCTAAATCATCACCCCATAAAGCTAAACAAAAACCTGAAGGACGAGTTCACACAGACTCTCACAACTTCATCTGCCAACATAAGTATGTAAATCCCAAGTGTTTAAAAATGTATCAACAGTGCAGAAGCAATTCTTGGCAGCCTAGAACTGAGACACAAGGGTTTTTCCCTTACCTTTACAGATTTGCTGAAGGCCATGTAAGATTTCAGTCATATTGTCAAGGATGTAGCCCAGGCTATGGTCTGTAGACTTAACCTCAGAATATCTTTTGTTCACCAGCAAAAGAGTAACCCCTTACCACTCCTTATAGTTCTGTGAAGTGTGGTGTTAGAAGTGTTAGAAGTCTGAAAAATCTTGATTTATTTCTTCTGTAACCAAATAGAAAGACTTCAGCTCAGATTAGAAAGCTGATTTTCTTTAGAGAACCATCACATGCATAGTATAGTAGCTGCATCAGGTAAGGCAGGAAGTCTTCACCTGGAAGCCAGGATAAATCTGAGAAAACTTCCATGAGCCTCTTGCCTTATTCTTATCCTTTTATTTGTCCAGCCACATTTCCCAGCCAGCATGCTGATAGCTAGCAGAGTGGAAGAATGGGTTAAATACTGCAATGTTGATGGGGCAAAACTTTTTTCTGTGAGTAGCAACAGCTTATGCAGTTTTGTGGCCACTGAGAGTCTGTCCAGCTGTCTTAGTTAGGTTCAGACAAATTTTCTAATGTAAACAAATACACACTCTGACTTGCCTTTCTGATGCGTTTACTGCTTGGCAATCCAAACATGTGCCTCCTTCAGTCTGTGCAAATGAAATACCAGTATGAACAAAACAAATACAGGGGAGAACTGCACGTGTTATTATGGAAGCTCTGGTAATGTTCTGAATGGAGTGCATACCATCACAATGAACACAATGGATTCCCATTGTACAGTACCTACAACAACTATCCACATAAAAATTCTGCTAAAGTCTCTGTTAAATGGTTCTTGAATGTTAATAACCTGCTTATCAATAAGGGGGTGTATTGGTAGTCATGCCTGTGAAGACTTTCTTGTTAAAAATATTCATAAAGAAATTTACTGTCTCAGTAATAAAAAAAAGCAGAGAAGACTTACTTGCAGAAATCTTGCTGTCAGCAGTCACTCTATCCATGTTTTGGACACAGAATGCTGCAGACCAGGTCTGACCTTCATCTATAGTCATTTGTGCTCACAGTGGCCAAAGCAGTTCCCTATTCCCACTTCCAAAATGTAGTCCTCTGGATTGCAGAAAATGAGTGCACAAAATATTATGTTGCATGCTGCTACAAAATTATGCTTCTGTCCAGGATCTCACTGACACTACATGTCAGTGTTGCACAAGACATCTGTTACTAGACCTTCTGCCAGGTCCACAGGACTTGCTGCAAAACCAAAGTTTTGAAAGAAACAGTTATGGCAATATAATGATTTTATTTTCTGGATGCCAAATAATTCTGTTTCTTCAGGATCAGTGGAAACAGCAGTTTTTTCAGGTAGCCTACTTCTCTGGGATAATGCTCATCCCATATTGCATGGCAGGTATTCTTTTTGCACTCCTTTTAATTTCCTTCATCTTCATCCCTTCCTCCTCCCCATCTAAGATGAAAACCAATTCAGATTAAATAAGATGTGTGCTTGCTAGGCACATAAAATAAACACAGTGTCTTAGTGCAGCCCTAGGGTAAAAATTGTCATTTATGAAGAGAAAGCTTGGTCAACAGTCACCTACAAAAAAGTGAAAAAGTATCTTTCTGTCATTTTAAGTGGGCTTCACAGCAAGGCATAATGACTACTGAACATGCACTATTGGAATGAGTGAAAGAAGAACATTAAATGTGCCAAGCATTTCCCAAAGTGGTCCATGGATTCCCACTGAGGAGGTAATTCAGGGGCAGGTTTCAATATGGATGAGAACCAGCTGAAATCCAATGCAGATCAAGCACTTTTCTGAACATATTGACATGTACTAGCTGTAGAGTATGTTTGTTTTTTTCATGCCTCCCTCCCTCTATTTTAATAGCCTTTCCTCAAGATTTGCAGTTAAACTCTTACATTTCTTCCTTCAAATCCATCTCCAATTTCTCAATTTAGTGCCAGTGTAACTACATCTCTGGAATGTAGAAAGACATATGGGACAGAGAAGCATATAGAGGAGCCTTTTTGAAGTATTGTCTGAATGTATTAGAGTTCTGCAAAACATTTCTCTAATGAAAGGCATTCAGTAACATTGCAATTCAGAGAAGAGATAAATGAAGCTGCATGGAATCTCTCCTTTCCTTCCTACTGTGTGCAGGTGGTTTTTCAGACAGAACAACCTAGTCTTTATATTACTGAGCTCTGGGGTTCTAGTTTTCCTTATTTGTTTTTCTATAAATCAGATTATTAACAAAGCTGTGAGAAGGATTTACTGGGTGATGGACTGATGTTCGCAGGCAACAGTCAGGACTCACTGTGAAGGAGATTAACCACTAAATTCAGAGGAGACAAAGACTTCCCAAAGATGGACAAAGTGGCCATAGAAAGGATCCAACAATGATAATCTCCCACTAGTTTGTAAAACCCTACCCATCTTTTCAGTTCAGAGGGCTCAATAGAGCGTATTTGTCAAAGACAGGCCCCAAAATGAAAGGGTAGGGGAAAAGTGGAGTGAAAAAAGGACATGAAATTCTAAAACACATTTTTGTTCATAAGTGGAGATTGCTTTTCAGATGCAGCTTGAATAGTAGCTAATTTACAGACAATGTTCATACCACCATCTGTCAACTGGGATGTATAATTGTGCTGGGAGTCTAAGGAATAAGAAAAGCCTTGTTAGTCTCAATAGACCTCTATTATGTTTTCCTCTGGAATCTTCATGCTTTGACATCTGTAACCTGTGTGTCTGGCTTTCTTTCCCTAGAAAGGTAGATAGCAGTTCCGTAGAAATAGCACCAATATTAGCCTTACAAAATATCAAATATGAAGGCACTGTTGGCACCATGTTATCATGATAAATTTTTATGATTACTTGAGAAATGCAGTGCCTCTCTCTGAGAACTGAATTTTCAGTGGTATTGGTCCACTGCAGAATTTCTCTGTCCTCCTTCATAAGAGCAGTGAAAGGAACAGCCACAAGAAAAATGCATTTCATTTTGCTGCACAAGTCAGTTTCTAAAATGATTCTTTTATCCAGAAATCTAAAACATTTAAAATTTAAAAATGGTCTCCTTGCAGTCTCAGGATGAGCAAACCTATAAAGGACAATTTAATGGAAGTTGTTATCCTGGCTCTGATCTCAGGCATGTTTAGACCAGTATCCTACTTAACACTGTAGACTCAGATGAACAATAACAAACAAACTTCTAACATATGGTGTGGTAAAATAGTTTGTCACTAAGGGAATTTCTTTTAAACCCACCCAGTTAAATTTTGCTCACTTATTACACTTCATTAATTTCTAGAGAGCAGCAGGAGAAGATCTGTCCATGCAACAACTGAAAAAACTTTAACTGCTCTGAGAACTCTATACTCATGGATTCACAAGCTTGAATTTATCAGTTATCATCCATAAACAAACTGTACCTTTCACTTACTTTAAATATATCATGTCCAACTTCATAGAACATCCTGCATGTCCAGATTACCTCCTGGGGCAAGTTTGTCGACTTTCCTGTTATATTTCTGTTAAGTCTTATCTGTCTCCTCTTTCAGTTACACAGTAGCAGTTTTTTACAGTATTTCCTTCTTAGGTTCCCCATGAATTAGTCCACAACTTATTCCCTGCTTCCCATAAATTAACTGGGAGGTTAAAGAGTGAGGAGACCATCACCACTTGCTTTATGATATCTTGCAGCAACGCTACATTAGCTGTTCTCCAGAAACATGGGATAAGGAGGATTTCAACAGCACCTCAAGTCAAGCTGCCACAGGAGGTGCTTCTTCAAAACTCCTAAAGCTGCTAGTAAGACAAAGTTATACCTTTTCGCCCTCAGTGAATTTCAAGATAACTCATAAAACCATGACAATAAAATGTATATATGCTGAGCTACTAATTTGAACATGAATCTTGTGTACTTTGTTACAAAACAGCCTTATTTCAAGCAGGATCTGCTACTGGTCAGGGACAGACTGGCATCTTAATAAGTATGTGAAATACAGTTAATAATCACAGTTCACCACACTAATTGGACAGCATGCAAGATGGCACTTCTTTTGATTTTTGGTGTAAGTTCCAACTAAAGGGATGAGTCTGTGATATATATGTGCTCCATAATCATTGAATCATAGAATCATAGAATAGTTTGGGTTGGAAGGGACCTTAAAGATCATCGAGTTCCAATGTTGCATTTAACACTGCTTGTTATGGATCCTGTGTAAAAGAACACCTGAAACACATGAACTGACTTAAAATATATTGGGATCTTGTTTCCTGGTTGCAGACACTGTTTTCCACTATTCTGCAAAAAATTATAAATTACTCACTGGGCCTTGAAGAATGGATATATATGGACGCACCTAATCCACAATTGGATCTATTGAGGATGCGGCAACAAATTTCAGATCTTTTCTCAGCAGAAGTTATAGATCCCAGGTGCTCCATTGCAATTATGTGAAGCTTCAGAATATGCTTCCTGCTGATATTCTGTGAGTGAATTAATGGCCCTTTGATAGAAAGTACAAGAGATAAAGAGGGAACTCAACTTAGCTATCATAATAGTTTTCTACTTGCATTTCCAAGAGGCAGCAAATCAGGTGCTACATATAACATGAGAATATAAATAATAGAGGTTACACAGAATTAGTAAAGCATTCCAGGGAAAAACACTGACAATGTCTCAAAGCTGAGTAAAAATTGGAGAGTAAAATAAATGCATCAAGACTTAATTGTGTTACTGTCTCGTTGATGTAAGACAATACACCTTGAAAACTGGGAGAGAAAACTGTTCTTTTCTATTATTGTAGACTCACTATGAGGTATTATTCATTAGCTATGAAAGATATCACAGAAAAGAGGTGTTTGGAAACAGTCACCTCTTTCATAAGAGCAGGCAATTGATGAAATTATTGTCTTCAAACAGTGTTGTACCATTTTGCACCAGTGGAGGCTTTGTCCCATCCTTTTTGAAAGTTTTATTCAGAATCTTCCACTTGCACAACTGTTATTCATTCCCCCAGTGCCTCTCACAGTTATTTTAGCAGATAAGTAATTTTCACCTTTTTATTATTCTTTCTTTTGCTAAGCCTGGGCTGTCTGACAGTGAGACCAGCACTGTGTTCCTCCACAGAGAGGACAGTAAAAAGAGAAAACTAGTTCTTTCAGGGATGAATACCATCTTTCTTCTATGCTTTTTGGAGGATTACTCCTCCCTAGAAATCTGGTCTTGACTTGTGGGATGCATACAGAAAAGATGAAGAGCTGCAAACAGCCCAAGAGCTTCCAGCCCTCTTACTTGCATTAGGATCATCTGTGTAAAGTAAAGACTAAAATTTCTCAATGTTAGAACAAACCTGGTAGGAAGAATCTTGATCTTTTGTACACAGGAAGGTCACAATCTACATCAGAAAGTTTTGCCCTAGAGAGCCACCAAAACTCAACCCATCTAAAATATCAGAAACCATATATAATATGTGACTGATATTTTCAGGAAGTGAACTGACATCACACTAGGAGGTTGAAACATTTCTCAAAGTGGCGGTAGCTTCCCTATGAACTCAACTTCTGTTTGAGATGCCCTAATAATATTGTACTGTCTTTATCTCACTTGGCTGCAGAAGAGGGTTGTTCTGCAGACACAACTGTGTATATGGTTTAACTTTTTCATTATATATATGAGGTTGGCAGGTAGTGTGTACCTTTTTATGGTAAAGCAAACAAAGGTCTTCATGCAGATATTCTGCGAGCTGATTTGATGCCTACTGCATATACTTGGCAAGGATAAGGGCAGGCTGACTCCAGGGCTTGCTCCAGTAGAAAAGTGCAAGGAGAATCCACCTCCTCAGTCAGAAGTAAGCAATGATACCAGGCCTGAAGAGAATTATGACTCATCCCAATTAACCATGCAAAAAAATTCCTGAACATAAGCAGAACTGGTGGTCCTTTTGAGGAACATTTCTCTGAGTCTTGCAGTACCAAAACTAATATGTCTTTTTCAAAGCCATCATTGAGAAGGAACTACACTGACCTGCAACTACCTGTCATCTCTTCTATCCAAATGAAGCTCAGATTCTTCCTTTCTGCTGCCCTGTATCCAATTTTCTACTTTTTTTCCCCACTTTATGTCTGATTTGCTTCTCCATCAGCTAGACAGTTTATTATAACCACGGAATCTGAAAATACCCACAGCCTCCACAACATACTGAGAAAATTAATATCTTGCAAAGCATTGAACTGAGCACATAAAGCATTTTTTCTCAGTAATGCATTTTAATATTAAGCCTTTTAACCACCCTGGGTGTACGAAAGCTGGGAAATGGTCTACCTAGAATTGCTCAAGCCAAAGTTTGTAGTGACTCACTACAATGCAAAAACTACATGCAGATAATGCTTTCTTGACTGACACAACCCAGATCTCATCAAGTTCCTTACTGTAGCAATATTTCATTCTCTCCAGAACTGCTTTGCCACATAACGCATGAAACTTACACCTAGCTTAAAAGTGCTGTATTCACAATGACTTGTACTGATTTCTTTCCATAGTCTTTTTCCTTTTGGTCATGGGCAATGAAGTCAATGAATTTGTCATTCCTAAGTGTTTTATAAAGACATATCTCAATGACAGAATTATATTAACCAAGAAAAAAATTGTGTGCATGCACGTATTTTATTGCCTACAACAGTTTGCAGAATGATTGGTTGTCTCCATTTTCTTTCATTACCTCCCCCTCCATGTCTTCATTAAGTCAGTGAGCTTCTTTTGAACTTCCCCATTCCTCTGCTATGAATAAATGGAAAACCTGTTCAAAAGCTTGGTAGTGACAGATTCTGCTCTCTCAAATGCTAATGCTCATGTAACCTGCTGGGCAATGTTTTGTAGAAATAATGATGAAATATACATGGGACCATGATGGCAACAAATAAATAGAGCAAAGAGAGACTACAAAGGCAAGACACAAGGTCATTTATCACATTATTCTAAGTCAAAAAATGGAATAACAAAGCAGTCTTCCAAAGCCCGCTGAGTGAGGCATGAGCATTCAGTTAGACCTGTTGGTATCTGATTTATTTCTATTGCCATAGCAAATAAATCTGCTGGCCTCTGCTCGCTCCTCAGTGAGATATCTACCACTGTAAAATCTCCTGAGTACACCAAAATGGATAAACCTGGTACTATATACAAGTTTCTGTCTAGCTAAGGATGAATAGTTCAGTACCAAAGTCTGGTAGTTCAAATCTAAAACTAACATATAAAAGAAAATATTGTCATGGAATAATGGATGCAAACTGGAAGAGGGTAGATTTAGGCTGGGTATAAGAAAGTAATTATGTACCATGAGGGTGGCAAGACACTGGAACAAGCTGCTCAGAGAGGCTGTGGATGCCCCCTCCCTGGAAGTGTTTAAAGTCAGGCTGGAAGATCTAGTGGGAGGTGTCCCTGCCCATGGCAGAGGGCCTGGGACTAGATAATCTCTAAGGTCCCTTCCAACCCAAATCATTCTATGGTTTTGTGATTCAATGAAATTCACAGAAATCCAAGTAAAAATGGTGACACATTCAGCATTGTCTGAATTATGTGGACACATTTGTTACAGAAAGACTTTTAGAAGTTCATCCGCCTAATACTTATTGCAGTCTCAGGCAAGCAAAAAATTAATTTTGAACAGTGTATTTCTTTCTGGAAATTGCTAAAACTTCACAGTTGACAGAGGACTATGTGGAACTCCAATTTTTAAGTCGTGATTTCCACTTGCATAGAGTGGATTCAAACCACTAAGCAGTCAGGATGGTAACACCTTCACACAGGTTTTGCAGAGGTGTAAATGAATCTAAGCAAAGACTACAGCACCTGATGTGCAGAATGCAGTTAACTGCAAGAAAAAGAGAGAAAGTTTCCCTTGGCTTCACTACTGCAAAGTCACAGCATTTTGATCAATTATTTGATTCATCCCATTTACTGCCTAAAATGTTTAAATGCTTTATTAAAGCAAAGACTGTGAAAATTCTATCTACTGTTTAATTAGAGCTATGCTTATATGGAACCTTCACCACACTTTAAAAATTATGGTTCTCTGCTTCACGGAGACCCTGTTTCCAGAGCAGAAGGGGGAGGCTGGGGCCTCAGGAGGCCCTTCATTCACCACCTGCACAGAGCAAGAGCTCAGCTCATCAAAGATGGAAATCCCAAATCGCTCAGGGAGGCTCCTCTGAGGCTTGGTTATCATTCTTGGAAAGCAAAAGGACTTTTTGGATACAGTCAAGCACAGTATAGAGCTCTTCCCCATCTCCATCTCATTAACCCTCTTCCTATAGGCACTTGAAGTTCTCACTTCTCCTGGATGAATCAACCCCAGCCCCACAGCTTTGATGTTACCTGCAAGCCTGACAGAGTGTCTGTCTTGACTTTCACAGCTCACTGCTCACACACCTCAGAGCACATCTTGCAGGTCCCCCTAGGGCATCCGCCTCCAGTAGATGCAGCCCAGTCACCATCATCTCTGAGCTCTACTACCAGACTAGTAGGAATTTACCTACCTGGTATCTAGCATCTAATGTGGATTTAAGGACATTGTATGAGACTGGTGGAAGGCTTGCCAAAGACAACATTAATTTTATCTCCATTTGTCCACAAATCTGATAGTTTATCATACAGGATAAACCACCGGTTCAGTCATAATTCATCTCTGCTCAACAGTGCTGACTATTCCATCAGTAGCCCGTCAAGTAGCTAGAGTTGTGCTCCAGATTGTGTTATGCTGTGTCTCCAGGAGCAAAGTGTGCCTGACAAACCTGATCATCTTTCTTCTTCCTTTTTAAGATAGGCATGATATTTGCTTTTCTTCAGTTGCTGGAAATCTCTACCAGTCTTCACAGCCTTTCTAAAATGCTTGAGGGTGACCTGACATGGACATTGGCCACCTCTCAGCAACCTTATTTTGCCTTGCATGGCTTGAGTTCATGCAAGTTACCCCTGACTCAAACAACATACATCCCCTTACTGGTTATTCTCCTCAAATCCTGTCTCTGGGGCCACATCAGTGAAGATCAAGGGAAAGACAGCATCAAGCACTTTAGTCTTACCTGTGCCTTTTTTCATGTAAACCATCTGCGTTTAGCTTTTACCATAAAGAAATTATTTCTACAGATTTCAGGTTTATTTAATCAGAATTAGCTCTCTCTTGTCTGTTCTTTTCCCTTATTTTCATTCCATCCACCAGCTTCATCATATCATAGCTTTCTTTCAGCTGAGATCCCTGAAGATACTTTACCAGGAGATTTCCATACTTAGACTTGATGTTCCTGGGAAAGCACATCAATGTAACGTTTCTGAAAGGCCAAGTTGTTTTCTGTTGTCCCTTAGGAGACTATATCACTTTGTTCTATCTTTGTTTAAATGTACCGAGAGCTTTTTGGCACTGTACCTGAACAGAGCTGTCAAGATTTTAAATTCAAGTTATAATCCAAGGAGCGTTCATGATTTTGTCTTATCCTGAGCTGCCTAACATCAAAAGAAATATTGAGAACACAACCAGTCCTCTGCATCCCTGAAATGTGCAGATGCAGAATTCAAATTTAAAGCAGATGGAAGTAGAGATGCCTCTTTCCTAGCCCTTCAGCAATAGGATCCCTATTAGGACACCTTACAAGATTTGTCCCAGCACTGTCATTCCCTGATAAAGTTACAAATTCATCAAAAGGTCTTCTAGGACTTCAGCTCCTGCATGATATATTGGTGCTCACTGGTAGGAACTGGGAATTTGTGGCTACCAAGTACAGCATTTTGAGTCCTACATAGAGAGCATGAGAGAGGACCTGTAAGCTGTGCAGAGCTGGGGCACATTTGCTTTCCCCTACTGCAGTCCTGCGGTCTGGTTGCCCATCATCCTGCAGCTGTAGAGCTGAGCTCACTCATGTCCTACGTGGAGACTTTCCAACATGAAAGTGCCTATCTATAAGGGATTTACTTCTAAGAGTCCTAGCAAAGAGCCTGCCTCCATGTACTCAAGTGTTCAATGAGTGCCAAAAAGTCCTGTAATGAGTAAGAGTTCAAAAAATCACTCCTTTCCCGTAGAAAATCCATTTCAAGACCTTGACTTTCAGTCTGTGATCTGCACTCCCTATAATGTCCATGAACAATATCAGAGGTAATCAAGAGAAACAAATTGTTTTCTGCAGGCTCGAATTCATTGAACAATTGTCTGCATCTCAGTTCTCCATATATTTTAGATGCCTACAAACTAAGGAATGTTGAAAACCACTACCTTTTCAACCCCGATTGCACTTTGTAAATTAAGACTTTGTTAACTGGAGATCTCCGTTCATCCTAGCCTTACACCAAAGAAGTCTTCCTTTTAGTTGAAAGACTTTTCACACTCACGAAGCTGTGAATACTTCTTCAGTCAGCACTGTGAATAACATGACATTCAAGCCTCAAAAGACTGAAGAAAGCCTCCTTTGTGGTGTATCTGGACCTACTCCAACTGGAGAAACCATGGTAGGCTTGTTCCTGGGAGGGACAGCAGCTGTATGCATCTGTACTAGCAGCTCTTTTGTAACCTCATCACACCTCAGTTAGCGAAGATAAATTTGGAGCCATATAGTTCCATATCACAGACTTTGAAAGTTTCTCTGTTTTTACTGACTTCAGCAATAATTTGAATACCACAACCCCTTCCCAGTGTTCAAAGTGATGGATCCAAGCAATGATCTGATCTGTGCCCTAGAATTGCAGTTGAGCTGACTGGCTCCCACCCATGCCAGAGGTGCAGGTTTTGAGGGGAGGGGAAGGTGAAATTATTAACTGACCAAAGTCTGTGTCGCATGTTAGCAATATGGCCACTTAATCTGCACCTTGCAAAGCTAGCATCCCCAGTCAATAACCACCACAGGAAAACATGCACTTTCACTGTTTGTGCACTACTGACACTGGAAGTCTGGCATTGTTATTTCATCTCACAGCCACTCTGCTTGCACAGCACCTGATCAGAAAACAAATCTAAGTCTTACCCTCGAATTCAGCAAATGTTCAGGTGAGCTGTTTTACTGTTCCATTTGTGCTCCTGGACCAAACTGTCATGCAACACCTGTCAGGGCAGAGTGAATGTTTTTACTGCACTACTATATTCTCCAGAGGGTAAGTTTTATAATGAAAACACTGACACCAACCCTTAACTAAAACACAGCTTTAGATGCTGCTACTGCCCTGCTTTAACAAGTCTCCTATCAGCTTCACAGCAATAAAGAAGAAAAAGCTAAGTCTCATATTGCTTTCAGGGAGAATTTCAGTCTGTTCTGCACACATAATTTTTATTCAACCCATCTTTGACAAAGTTTAAAGTCTATTTTCATCCTTTTTGAATACATTTGCTGTTGTCATGACACTAATAACTTCACTTGCTCTTTGAGCTACACAAGCCATTGGATTTATATCATCATTAATTTACCACTGTACATATAGCATATAGGCTGATTTATAGCTTTAAAATAATTTCTGGTCACTGGCATATAGGGAATTCTATTCCAAAAGGAAATCACAGAGAATCACTTAGATGCTGCAGCCATGAAATGGTGGAGTTTATTATCCACAGGGCATCCAAGAAGAGGTACAGCAAACTCATCATTCTGGACTTCAAGAGAGCAGACTTTGACCTGTCAAGGGATCTTATTGGCTAGGGTCCATGGGAAACAGTCCCGGAAGGAAGAGGGACCCAAGACAACTGGGCAATATTCAAGGACCATCTCCTCCAAGCCCAGGAGCTGTGCATCCCAAGGAAGAAGAAGACGGGCAAGAATGCCAGGAGGTCTCCATGGATTAGCAAGGAGCTTCTGGACTTGATTAGATGGAAAAAGAGTGTACCAGAAGTGGAAGCAAGGGAGGGGTAACTGGGAGGAGTACAAAGAGGTTGTCCAAACAGCCAGGTATCAGGTTAATAAAGCTAAAGCAGAGGAAGATATTAAAGCTGGCCAAGGACATGATGGAGTCACAGCATTGGTGAATAAAGGAAGGGCAACTGACAACTGGACTTCTGCAAGGCATTTGACACTGTCCCACATGACATCCTGGTCACCAAACTGGAAAAGAATGGGTTTGACGGATGGACCACTTGCTGGATAAGGAGCTGGTTGAATGGTCGCACTCAAAGAGTTGCAGTCAATGGCTCATTGTCCAAGTGGAAACCAGTCACGAGTGGTGTTCCTCAAGGATCAGTACTGGGACAAGTGCTGTTTAACATCTTTGCAGAAGGTATGGACAGTGGGACTGAGTGCA
>VZTY01019454.1:0-13229 GCA_013400935.1 Turnix velox
GAGATCACCACAGGAGTGAGTGAACACCAAGGGCAGGGGAGATGTCCATGGGCAGGAGAGATGACCACAGGATTGAGTGATCACCAAGGGCAGGGGAGATCATCAAGGAAAGGAGAGATGACCACAGAAGTGAGAGATCACCATGGGCAGGAGGGGTGATCACAGGAGTGAGTGATCACCAAGGGCAAGGGAGATGATAATGGGCAGAAGTGGTCATCAAGGGCAGGAGAGAGTGATCACCAAGGAACTGAGTGATCACCAAGGGCAGAGGAGATGACCAAGGGCAGAGGAGATGATCACAGGAGTGAGCGATCACCTAGGGTGGGAGAGATCATGAAGGGCAAGAGAGATGACCACAGAAGTGAGTGATCACCAAGAGCAGGGGAGATGACCAAAGGAGTGAGTGAGCACCAAGGACAGGAGAGATCACCAAGGAGCCGAGTGATCACCGCAGGAGTGAGTAATCACCGTGGGCAGGATTGATTATCAAGGGTAAGAGACACCACCACAGGAGTGAGTGATCACCAAGAGCAGGGGAGATGACCAAAGGAGTGAGTGAGCACCAAGGACAGGAGAGATCACCAAGGAACCGAGTGATCACCGCAGGAGTGAGTAATCACCGTGGGCAGGATTGATTATCAAGGGTAAGAGACACCACCACAGGAGTGAGTGGTCATCAAGGGCAGAGGAGATCACCAAGGGCAGGAGAAGAGTTCACCAAGGAACTGAGTGATCACCAAGGGCAGGGTTGATGACCAAGGCCAGGGGAGATGACTAAAGGAGTGGGTGATCCCCAAGGGCAGGAGAGGAGATCAGCAAGGGACTGAGTGACCAGCAAGGACAGGAGAGATCACCACAGGAGTGAGTCATCACCATGGGCAGGAGAGATTATCAAGGGTAGGAGACACCACCACAGGAGTGAGTGGTCATCAAGGGCAGGAGAAGAGCTCACCAAGGAACTGAGTGATCACCAAGGGCAGGGGAGATGATCACCTAGGGCATGAGAGATGACCACAAGACTGAGTGATCACCAAGGGCTGGAGAGATCATCAAGAGCAGAGGAGATCACCACAGGAGTGAGTGATCACCAAGGACAGGAGAGGTCACCATGGGAGTTAAAGATCACCACGAGCTCCTGTCCCAAGACATGTTCCTGCAAGCCCAAGCATCCCAGTAAGAGCCAGAACTTTGCTACAGCATTGAACCAAACATATAAAAACAACAGTACAGAGGAAATCTTTGCAGAAATACAATCATGAAACACTCCAAAGGACAAACAAAACTAACCCAAAGTCACCTCCTGTCCTTCAGGGTGGAGTTTGGTTAAATACATCCAACACTTGAGGGGTGAAGACATGGCAAAAGTGTCACCACACACAGCTGGGATCTGCTCTAAAACAAAACACTGGATCTACCAGAAAGGAGGAGGAATTCACAAAACAATGGATAGAAAAAAAAAATTAAAAGAAAATAAAATCCCAAAGCCTGGAAAATAGTAACAAAAACACAGAAGCAAAATGAAAATGTACTAAAATTTAATCATTCATAAAAGCTGTAATTTAATCTGTGACAGTAAAACACAAGAAGCAAATATTAGAGTTGGTTTAGTATATTATATATTTTTTTTGCTTTTAAAGCCATAGAAATCAGTTATTCCAGGTTTGTTTGTTTGTTTTTTTCTTTTTTTACCTATAAAAGACCCATTTTTTTTTCCAAAGCATTATGCACAATTTTTTTTTCATTAGAATATAATGGCAGAATGAAAATAATGATATTCCATAACTTTTAAATAGAAAATGAAGTCAAAGACTCCAAAAAAAGTTATTCATTGCAGTGAGTTCCAAGGGAAATCTCAGATAATACATATCTATAGTTATAAAATATAAGAGTGGAACTTTTTTTTTTGTTGTTTTTAGTGCATGATGGGGAGGAATGATGGGCAAAGGGGTCACCATGAAATTTTAATTGTAGTAGAATATCTAACATTTGAAATGCATCCATGCTCCTTTGTATAATCAGACACTAAATTATATTTTCATTTTCACATCTGTTAAATTGCTATTGAAAAGAAGGAGGAGTGATGTTGTCTTGGGATTTCTGAGAAATATTATACACAGAGCAATTCCTTTTTTTTTTTTTTTTTTGCCCCAGGGACCATGTGCAATCCATTTTTCAAGGATCTAAATTCTTCTCGTGGCATATTAAAAAATAAAATAAAAAAAAATGGAGAAGCTTCTTCTTCAGATATGTTATTTGTTTCCATGAGGGTTTGAAGTTGGGAATGCTGGCACTTTCCATTTAGGCAACAGTTCTTCATTCCTGCAATCTAGAAAAAGGAGGGGAAAAAATAAAAAAGGATGATCAGGAGGGGGATGCTGCTCAGGAATAAAACTTCCCTGGATCTTCACATCCTGGCTGAGCCACCTGAGGAACAAGAAAAGCCACTCCAGACACACTCCACTGCTTTTCCTAAAGCCATTGTTTCCCCACAAGCCTTTTCTGGCATTCAAAGCTCATCCATCAAGGAAGGACAAGGCATTTGCAAGCCAGGTTAACTGCAAAGCTCCATTTTTCCAACTCAGCTCACACCTGGGCTACCTCAAAGGCCACCTCCCAGCAGGAAGTTCAGAGCTGGCAGAGGCAGAGCCACTTGTTTTCAACAATTCATCCTTGAAATCCTTCCGTGTGACCAGGAGATTGTTTGAAGGGTGCATGGGCTGGTTTTCCCCTCTCCACTGGGCTGATTTATGGAGCCAAGGAACAGAACAGAGAGATCCTGGAAGTTCACACCAATTTATGGAACCAAGGGACAGAACAGTGAGCTCTTGGTGGCTCACACTCACTTAGGGAACCACCAAGGGACAGAACAGTGAGCTCCTGGTGGCTCACATTCATTTATGAACCCACCAAGGGACAGAAAAGTGAGCTCCTGGTGGCTCACACTGACTTACGGAACCAAGGGACACAACAGAGAGCTCTTGGTGGCTCACACTTGTTTATGGAACCCTCCTGGTGGCTAACACTCACTTATGGAACCCTCCTGGTGGTTCACACTCACTTGTGGAACCACCAAGGGACAGAACAGTGAGCTTCTGGTGGCTCACACTCACTTATGGAACCACCAAGGGACAGAAGAGTGAGCTCCTGGTGGCTCACACTCACTTGTGGAACCACCAAGTGTGGCTCACACTCACTTATGGAACCCTCCTGGTGGCTCACACTCACTTGTGGAACCACCAAGGGACAAAACAGATGGCTCACAGCAATATCAGAAGCTCAGGCTCAACCCCAGCACTGCACAGAATCCACCCCAAACTCCTCCTTCACCCTATACCCACCACCCAGGTCCCTCCTGAACCTTTCTCACTTCACAGAGCCCCAAAACAGGGCTCTCCCTGCCATGCAGCACCCACGTGCCAACATGCCACCAGCTCTTGGGCAACTTTGCTGGTGTTTCTGCCCAAAAGCTGAAGTTCCAGACATGCTGTTTTCCTTCAGGAGCTGGACACAACAGCTGTGAGCACACCAAGTACCCTGCCAAGATACACAGGAAGATTATTTATAGCTGTGTCCAACCTTGGGGTGGTTTTTTTTTTGGTGTGTTTTCAGTTTTGTTTGGGTTTTTTTTTACTTGGTGGGCAGCTTTTTTCTCTCTGTGCCACTGAAATCCATATCCCACCCAAACCAAATGGGCATTGTCTCCATGGACTGAGACAATCCCACCAATAACACAAGCTACATGGATGAAACCACGTTTCAACAGAGCACAAAAAGGAAGCAAAACTGAGCCCTCATGGTCCAGAGTCTGGTGGGGTAAGAAAGAACCTGCAAAAGGGAAGTCCCTGCTCCACCAAGCTCATCAAGCCATGGGGGAAGGAAGAGAAGCAGATATTTCTCTGCCAGGTCACTCAGTAGGACTGTCTGGACTTCAAAAAGTCCCAAAATGGAGAATTTTCTAGGAGCAGACAGAAAAGGAGTGAAGAGAAGGGGAGTGAGTCTTCTCTTGAGATGTGGGTGGAATTCCCACCTCTTACCTGGCTCAGAGCTGCTGCATGGTGGGACTCTAAAGCAGCAGACACGTTTTCTTTTTAGGCTTCTTCTTTTCCACTGGTGTTTTTCTATTTATCTGTCTGACCAGGTCATAAAAGATCTGGAAAAAAATTGAAAAAAAATACCCCATCAAGCTGAGAAATCAAAGTGATAAACCACCATACAAGGAGAAGATTAGGAGGTTGGCAAGATGATCGTCTTTCCCAAGAGCTGTGGTTTCAGAAATTCAGTTAAACCACTCACATTCACTCAAATAGGTTTCTCAAGCAGCTCTTTATGGCACAAGAGAGCATTGAGCTCACATCAGTGAGCATAAAAGAGCCAGAAGTTCTCAGCTCAAGGTCTCAGGCTTCAGAAGAGGACAACAAGGAAAAGGAAATAAGCCCCTCGCTTTGGAAAAGTTGGAGGAAACTGGGAAAGTTCCAGCTGAGGCACTGGAAGAGGCTGCCCAGAGAGGATGTGGATGCCCCCTCAATCCCTGGAAGTGTTTAAGGCCAGGCTGGATGAGGCTCTGAGCAACCTGATCTAGTGCAGGATGTCCCTGTCACTGCAGGGGGTAGCACTAGATGGCCTTGGAAGGTTCCTTTCAACCCTATGATTCTATGAATGACAAAAGGATTTTTAAAAGACAGGCATAATATCTTCCCATTGGTGGTGCCTGGGCTGGCAAGTGTCTCTGCAGAGCAGCAAAACCTCACACTAGGGAAAAGCACCCCTTGTTCCTTGGCTTTCACCTCCAAATGGCACCTTCATTCACCTGTTCCTCAGGATGTTATGTTCATATTCCTCTAGAAAAGTAAAGAGTAAATCTTGTAATAGCTCCAACTCAAGAGAAGTGATTTTGTCCCTCTATTCAGCTCTGGTGAGACCCAACTGGAGTTACTGTGTCCAGTTCTGGAGCCCTCAACAGAAGAAGGACATTGAGCTGTTGGAGCAGGTCCAGAGGAGAGCCAGAAAGATGATGAGAGGGCTGGAGCAGCTCCCTTCTGAGGACAGGCTGAAGGAGTTGGGGTTGTTCATCCTGGAGAAGAGAAGGCTCAGGGGGGATCTCAGAAGAGCTTCTCAATACCTGAAGGGGGCTACAGAAAGGCTGGGGGAGGATTTTTGAATAGGGTCCAGGATGCAAATTGCAAGAGGCGAGATTAGGCTGTAGAAAAGAAAGAAGTTCTTGAGTGTGAAGGTGGTGAGACACTGGAAGAGGTTGCCCAGAGAGGCTGTGGATGCCCCCTCAATCCCTGGAGGTGTTTAGGGCCAGGCTGGATGAGGCATTGAGCAACCTGGTGTAGTGGGAGGTGTCCCTGCCCACGGGAGAGGGGTTGGAACCAGATGATATTTGAGGTCCCTTCCAACCCAAACCATTCTATGATCCTTGCCTGGTGTAACACTTTGAGTTTATTAATAAACATTTGCAAGAAGAAGCAAAACATCTGCCCTCAACTTGGCTATTCCAGCAGGAGCTGATTACAGGGGCCTCTTTCAGCTTCAAAGACAACTTTCTTGTTGTTTTTCAGCAATACTCGACCCATTTATAGCAAAATGAGCTTTGTAAGAATGCTTGGAGCTGGGTCACAGTATTGAGGAGAAATATTTAAACCTCCTGGAGGCTCCACCCTTCTCCTTGTTTACTTTTTTTTGCTTCCTGGGGTGGCCAAGAGCTCACGAGTTCTTGATGATTCCAAGGAAATTCAGACAAAGAACCAGCTTATAAAAAATGCAGGAAAAAAAAAACCAAAACAAACAAAACAAAACAAAATTGGAAATTTAAGATTTGCCAGCTATTATCTCCATGAATAAGCACTGGTGTAGTTAAGTAGCCATGAAGAAATGAATGTGATGGTGGCTTTATTGTGCTCTCATATTTTATAGTAGCATTTGAGCTGCTCACACTGGTCATAGAATCATAGAGTGGGTTGGGTTGAAAGGGACCTAAAAGATCATCCAGTCCCCTGGGCAAGGGCAGGGACACCTCCCACTACACCAGGTTGCTCAATGCCTTATCCAGCCTGGCCTTAAACCCCTCCAGGGATTGAGGGGACATCCACAGCCTCTCTGGGCAACCTCTTCCACTGTCTCACCACCCTCACAGCAAAGACTTTCTTTCTTCTCTCCACCCTAAATCTCCCCTCTTCCAATTTGCATCCATTACTCCTAGTCCTGCCATCACATATCTTATTAAAAAGTCCTACCCCAGCCTTTCTGTAGCCCCCTTCAGGTATTGAGAAGCTCCTCTGAGGTCCCCCCCCTGAGCCTTCTCCAGGCTCAACAACCCCAACTCCTTCAGCCTGTCCTCAGAAGGGAGGTGCTCCATCTTCATGCATCATCTTCATGGCCCTTCTCTGGACCTGCTCCAACAGCTCAATGTCCTTCTTCTGTTGAGTTCTCCAGAACTGGACACAGTAACTCCAGGTGGGGTCTCACCAGAGCTGAATAGAGGGACAGAATCACCTCTCTTCTGGTGAAGTTATTACAAGATTTTACTCTTTATTTTGCAAGAGGAATATTAACAGAACATCCTCATGGAACAGGTGAATGAAGGTGCCTTTTGGAGGTGAAAGCCAAAGAACAAGGGGTGCTTTTCCCTAGTTTGAGACTTTGCTTCTCATAAACTTCCTTTCCTGTTCTTCATACTACAGGTTTCTTCTCTCAGCCATGTTTTTACTACAGCTCAGATAAACACACAACACTCCCTCCTGGCAGGACTCATGCTCCAGGAGCTATATTTACCACCTTCACTCCAGCCAGGCTAATCCCAACCCCAGGAGCTGCAATTCCTGTAGCCTGGAGCTCTTTGCCCTTCCAGCCAGGGAAATGCTGTGGCTGAGCATGTCCCAGGAGCTGCCAGATGAAGGCTGGGGCCAGTCCAAGATCCTACTGCTCCTGCTTATCACACCACCTCCTAAACACTCCCAGCTATCTGTTGGCACCACATCAGCTCTGCTCAATGGGGTCACCTTAGCTTTTGTGGCTGGAAACTTGGCCTCTGTCACCAGCAGATAATTTGAGGCAGCGAATAAAAAGTTGGTGCCTGATGTCAAGCAGAGCTCACCCCACGGTGGTCCACGACCTCAGGCAGCAGAGAAAGGCACAGGCATTGTGAAGGTGCATCTTACTGAGAGCTGGGGAGCTGCTCAGACAAACACAAGCTGCCAGACAGACACAGTGTCACTAACTTAGTGGCCAACGAGAGGGGACAGTGATGGGACATCTGCCCGAGCAGCCAGACGTAGCAGGAATGTGAAGAGCAAATACTTCCAAAACCAACAGCCAAGACTAGGCAAGATGATATCTAATTCAAAGGGGCACAATCCAACCTTCTGAATGGCAGTTATCTTGAAATATCACACTTCCCAACAAAGCCAAGAGCCATCCAGCTCACTGGGCTCATTCAAGACCCTCTGCTACTCACATCCTCTGCCACAGGATGCAGGAAGGACTTCCCTGAAGAAGCCACCCCTCTTTTACAAAGAAAAAGGAGCACATCTTAGAACAAGCAGAAAACAGTAGCTAAATACATGGTGTAACAAACCTTCCTCATGCTGATATTTCAGCCTAATCCTGGATCTTGTTGATTAACAACTATCTGAAGGACCATATACCTGTTTCATGTGGTACTCAGGCTGCAGAGGGAAAGACAAGGCAGCAGTTGGTAGTTACCTCGTTAACGTTGATTTTAGACTTTGCAGATGATTCTAGAAAGGCACAGTTACACCACTGTCGTGCTAAGTTCTGACCCTGTTCTTTGCCCACTACACGCTCTTCCTCCAGGTCACATTTATTGCCAACCAGAATCATTGGAACCTGGAGAGGAGACAAAAAACAAACAAGAGATGGGTCAGCAAATTCATGGAGGGCTTGAGGTTTGCATGAGGCTGCAAGGGAAAAAGGTCCCAACCCTCCCACAAACAGCACAAGGGTCATCAGAAAGGATGGGTCTCCTGTTCTGGGTCCTCAACTGTGTTTGGTGGATGCAGAGAAGAAATACCAGTGCAGCTCACACTCACAAAAGGTAAACCCCTTTGTCTCAAAAAATATATCTCAATTGTGTTTGGTGGGTGCAGTGAAGAGACACAAGTGCAGCTCACACTCACAAGAGCTAAATCCCTTAGTCTCAGAAAATCTATCTCCAGAAATGAAGAGTGGAAGCAGCAGGAGACTTGCTCCTATCATTCAGGTTTAGATACTGAGGTAAAATTCTTACAGGAAGAAGAAAATGGGTAAAAAATAAAGATTAAAAGGAGTATGAAAACATCTCCAACAGTCCAGGTATGAGGCTTGCCAGAGTTGGGTTGATTATGAACTGGATAATCTGAAAAATCCTTTCCAACAAAGATGATGATGATGACTATTATGATGATGATTATTATTAACATCCTGGTCTGTGACTTCAGAGGTTTTCTCTACTTCTCCTGGCTACAGCCCACCAAACACAGAGTCACAGAATATCAGGGATTGGAAGGGACCTCAAGCGATCATCTAGTCCAATCCATCTGTTGGAGCAGGAATACCCAGATCAGGTCACACCAGATGCTAAAACAGACTGAAAAGACCTTAAGAAAGCAAACAGAAAGCACACAAATTCCCATAAAAAAACCCACAACCCTTGGGTGCCACCCTTATACCTACAAGAGGATGAGATGGCACCAGGGTTCCCAGCCAGAGGGACCCATCCATGCCCAGGGCACCCATCCCTGATCCAGGCAGGCACTGGGGGACTTGCTACACCCCAAAATGGTGGGTTACTTATCATTTAAAGTTTGTTTTTACCACATAGATCTGAGGGGATGGGACTTTGCAAGGAGAGCCAGGAGTGAGCTCTGGAGGGGGGGACACACAGAGCTCAGAAGGCCCCCGGCAGTGACAGCATCCTGTTTGCTTGGCCCACGCAGGGGCAGAAAGAACCCAAAGAGCTGCTGACAGTGGGTGTGCACCCGCTCCATTTCCTGAAACATTTCATTCTTTGAACAGAAAAGCAGTCCTTTCCAGCTGGAAAATAAATCATCATCCGCTTCCTTTGCTAATTTACAACACGCTGGATGTTTTTAATCTGCTCCACTGCTAATATTTGCAATCTCTTTCCAATTCAGTGATACTAAAGATAGATTTTTTTGATTTAAAACAGTCTCATTTTTGAGAAAGAAGTTGTACTTATCACAGGAGAAACCTCAAGTAACAACAGAGAAAAGGCAAACCTGAAAAAGCTTATTTTGCATCAAAGAACAGCAGAATACTTACAACTTTATCAGCTTAATCCCATTCTTTATAGTTTTCTAGAGAGTTAGGAGGAACTTTCTCAGAACAAAAACATGAAAATGTGTCCTGAATGCATTCAGAAAAATATAAAGTAAATTAAGATGTGAAATAAGAAGAAAAAAAAAATTACACTTTGATGGGTGAACAGTGCAAGTCTGAAAGGCAGGAAACTGCATGAGGTTATTTCAAAAGGTAGCAACTGCAAAGCCAAAAATGGAGTTTGATAAAAAAACTACCTTTTGATTGTTTAGTACTTCATGTAGAAGACTGGAATTTAAAGTTTGGAAGGTGAATATAATTTAGAGGTTTAATTATTTGGATTTTAAAAGGCACGTTCTGAAATTAAATAGAGGGAGGAGCGTGATCTCCCAGCTCAGCAGAACACAGCTTAAGCTTTCAAAAAGGGATTCAAAATGCTCTTGCTGCGATTCACCACCTCACACAGAATAAATAAATGCATTTTAATAATTCAATTCAAAGGAGGGGAGTAAAATGAAAGCAACAGTCTCTATTGTCCCATGAACTTGACCTGCTTACGGTGCAAATTCCCCTCCCGCCCGTGCAGCCCAGCGCGGCGCCGGCCGGCAAAGGACTGGTGTCAGCAGGGATTTGAGCAAGAGTAATCCTTAGTGAAACAAAAACCAGTTGCAGACAAACACAACTTCAGTTTCTTAGGCCATGGAGAGAAGAAAAGCTGCCCAAAAATGCAGGTAAACTGGAGGAAGAGCAGTGAAGATCCAAGAAGAAGCATCTGCTGCCTTCATCCCAAACTGGGTTTGCCCCAGTGGTTATTTAAATACAATGCATGTGGCTTACTGGGATTTGGGCTAAAAATCCACAGAGTTTGGCCTAAAATCCCGTGTCCCAGCACTGTTCTATGCTCAGCACAGCAGAATGGGGCTGGGAGAGAGAGGTGGCATCTTCCCAGCCCCTTTTAGAGGGCCTGACACAACCCAGAGACATCCACATCAAAGGCAGTGGCTACTTCTAAACCATCAGTGGTGTTATAAAAAGCAGACAATCTTTTTCACACCCCTCAGGGCAAATCCTTGACTGTTAAGCAAAAAATAATTTATTCTAGAGGAAGCCTTCACAGATAAAGAGCTCCCACATGTCTCCACCATGGGTGAGGTGCTCCTCACTCCTCATCCTTCAAATGTCCTCACTCAGCCAGTTTTGCCTGAAAAATGTTGCATTTTTGAGCAACCTGGTGTAGTGGGAGGTGTCCCTGGCCATGGGGTTGGAACTAGATGATCTTGAAGGTCTATACCAACCCAAACCATTCTATGATTTCATAATTTCATAATCATCTAGGTGGATTTTCATGGAAGGGACATTTCAGATCATCTGAGTCCAACAATCAGCCCAACTCTGAGAAGTCACATACCTGGACAGGGACAAAAACTACCAGCACCTTATAGAATCATAGAATGGTTTGGGTTGGAAGGGACTTTAAAGATAATCTAGTTCCAACCCCCCTGCCATGGGCAGGGACATCATTATCTGCATTTTAAGTTTAGAAATTAAAGAAGTTCCAGTTCCAAGAGTTGGAGCCTGAACTGGAAATTGGGTATTTTTCTTCTGTCAAATAGAACTGGATGAAAACTGCCTTAATCATCATCCCTGGAGATATTCAAGGCCAGGTTTGCTGAGGCTCTGAGCAACCTGATCTAGAGCAGGATGTTCCTGCTCATGGCAGGGGGGCTGGGACATGATGGGACACAGAGAATATTCTTAGAAAAGAATATTAACATTCCAAAAGTAAAAAAATACTCACATCTTCAGTGTCCTTCACCCGTAAGATCTGCTCCCGCAGGTCCTGTAAGTCATTAAACGTGGACTGTGCTGTTATAGAATAGACTAGTGCAAACCCTTGGCCATTCTTCATATAGAGATCCCTCATGGCTGTAAATTGCTCCTGTAATCAAAGATTTTAAAAAGTAATTAGCTACTGAATGCAGCTAATGAATATCTATAAAGGAATACTGCAATGGAGAGAAAACTTAGTACCATACAGCGTGTTTTTACTCCTTACAGGAACCCACCAAAGCAAATTTAATCAAAGAATTAATATTTCTATTTCTTTTTGGTTACCTCCTCCCCCTCTAGAGAAAAAGGCTTCTTGAAAAAATGGGTAGAAGATCAAGAGCAGCAATAAAAAAAAAAAAAAATCTGAGATTGCTCCTAACTATAAAACACGGATATGGTTTGGAAATTCAGTTTCTCTTCTACCACAACACTGGGGCAGATTCAGGTGTCAGAGACTCATGTAGAAAAAAGGAATTCTTGAAAATATGGGGAGAAGATCAAAAGAAGCATTAAAAAAAATCTATCTACAGATCACTGTTGCCTTCTCCAAACTATAACACAATGTGTTAAAATTGGTCTGAACCATTTTGGAGTGATTTTTGGTTTATTTTCTGACACAGGGTTAAGCAGTGGCAATCAGAGGGATTCCAAGAGCACAGATATGGTTTGGAAATTCAGTTTCTCTTCTACCACACTGGGCCAGGTCCAGGTGTTAGTGGCTCATGTATAGAAAAAGAAATCTTGAAAAAATGGGGAGAAGTTCAAGAGCAGCAATAAAAAAATCTATCTACAATGGACTGTTGCCTGTTCCAAACTACAACACAATGTGTTAAAATTGGTCTGAACCATTTTGGAGTAATTTTTTGTTTATTTTCCGACACAGGGTTAAGCAGTGGCAATCAGAGGGATTCCAAGAGCACAGATATGGTTTGAAAATTCAGTTTCTCTTCTACCACAACACTGGGGCAAGTCCAGGTGTCAGAGACTCATGTACAGAAAAAGAAATCTTGAAAAAATTAGAAGAAGATCAAAAGCAGCAATAAAAAAATCTATTGCCTGCTCAAACCATAACACAATGTGTTAAGATTGGTCTGAACCATTTTGGAGTAATTTTTTGTTTATTTTCCAACACAGGGTTAAGCAGTGGCAATAAGAGGGATTCCAAGAGCACAGATATGGTTTGAAAATTCAGTTTCTCTTCTACCACAAACTGGGGCAAGTCCAGGTGTCAGAGACTGATGATTTATTGTGAGCCTGACTGCATGGGAAGGTTCTGCCTGTTCACTTTTGAACATACACCATTATATACTGGTCATCTCCAGCATGAAAACAGCTTAAAGGCTCAATGCAATGAAATGCAAGAGCAGGCTGGAAAATTCACAGCAGCTCAGAGCTGCCTTTGTCCACGCCTGTGAAAGGAAGATTCACCACAGCCCTTTAACAAGGGACTCTGCTTCCACGCCTTCACATCACTGTTAATAACTTTCAAAGCTTTTTAAATCAAGCTAACTTTTAGGAAGCGTGTCCTCCCCCCCCTGGGATGTGCACTCAGCCACCAGCAGGTCTGTTTGCTCAGCAGCAGGACTTGTTCTTCATAAAGAAACTCCCCACCAAGGAGAGAAAAGGAAATTATTCTACTCACTGTCCCTGCTGTATCGAGGATTTCAAGCATACACTGTTGACAGTCTACTTCCACTTGCTGGGGAAGAAAAAAGAAATTAAAAGTAGAGTTAAAAGTAATATCTGAAATGGGAAAGGAGAGAAATTTTATTATTTTTTACTTCTATCACAAAGACAGCACTAAATTGAGCACACAACGAGAATTTTTTATGGACCATTAGGAGATTTATGAAGACAGGCTGAGGGAGTTGGGGTTGTTCAGCCTGGAGAAGAGAAGGCTCAGGGGGGACCTTACAGTAACTTCTCAGTACCTGAGGGGGTCCTACAGAAAGGCAGGGGAAGGACTTTTTAATATGATATCAGATGGGAGGACCAGAAACAATGGATTTTCTTTTTAGCTCGTTAGATTTAGACTTGACATAAGAAAGAAATTCTTTACAGTGAGGGGGGTGAAGCACTGGAAGAGGTTTCCCAGAGAGGTTGTGGATGCCCCCTCTCTG
>VZTY01019454.1:13685-29532 GCA_013400935.1 Turnix velox
TCCTGTCCCCCCTTCAGGTATTGAGAAACTCCTCTGAGGTCCCCCCTGAGCCTTTTCTTCAAGCTGAACAACCCCAACTCCTTCAGCCTGTCCTTATAAGGGAGAACATCTCAGTATAAGTGAGATAAAATCAACTCCTGCAAACCAAAGCACCTTAAACTTCATTTTTTGTTTGCTGCTCGGAGGGAAGAAAGTAAAGAAGTAAAATATTTAGTGATCCTCACAGTTCAGCTTAACCAGTCTTCCACTCCCTGAGAAACAATCTCAGGTCCTGTGAAGGTAATTCCAGGAAAGCCAAATAAATTTAACAGCAGAGCTCATAAGACAATTTGCATTTAATTAATTATCACGGGCACAAAAATGCTACTAATTCTTGCTCTCTGTTCTGGTGCCTTTAATTATGGGAACACTGATGCTAATCTGAGAAACAACGGGTTACTTGACATCATAGGAGTGAAGAAAGCAGCTCTGTTGATGGAATTGTGCAATTCCACAGCCCCAGGGATGCTGACAAGGGCTTTTGCTGAGCAATTACAAACCTGCATCCAAAAGAATTTTATATGCCTTCAAAGCAAGCAGAATGTGCTGGAACTAAAGAGCAAAACAGCCATCCTTACAAGTAAACACTCAGAGGCAAACTGCTGTGCTCCAGTGGTGCAACCTGCTGTGATGAGTGGTGGATATACCCTCCTAAACAACTTTTATAAAGCATAAGCAGAGCAAACATTGATATCTTTATGTTTTGAAGCAATAATTGTGTGCCAAGTGACAGCAAACAGCTCTGAGTGACAGCCTGAGCCTCCTTTGGTGGAGCTGTTCCTACCCCCAGGTCAATGAGAAGCCCCAGCAGGAGGGCAGGAGGAGACTTGGCTGCCACTCACCCCAGCTCACAGCCCAGTCCAACTGGGAATCAGTGATGGTTCAGCAAAACACACTGGCCTGACCTCTTGGCAGGGGCAGTGACCTCTAAGGAAGAAACATGTGAGAGCTACGTCCTCAAACTGCCTCAACTCAATCCACGAGAGATTAAAACTGAAATCTCTTGGTTGTGTGGAGCAGGAGAGGTTTAATCCTCCTCTTAAGTTAGGGAGTGGCCCAATTAACAGCAAAATTTGCTCATTCCCTGATAATTCACTATTAAATTAATTTGTCTGATTGCTTTTGGAGGCTCTAAGGCAGTGCTGTGAAGCCAAAGATGAAGATCTTTGTCATCCATCACATTATCCTTGTGGTTTCATGCAGCCACATTGTCTCAGGAGACACCCTTCTCCTTCTGATAAGCTTTTGTTGAATATTTAAACATCCCTGTGAGTCTTGAAAGAAATAAAAAGGTTGGTATTTTACCTTTCTGTATGAATCTTCTATTGTTGGGTCATATTTTTCAACAAAAATTCCCTGAACGAACTGTACAGTCTGGGGAGAGAGAAAAGAAGGAAAAAAATTAAAGGTAACTTAACACAACTCTCATTGATTACAGAGGAAAAGGAAGAAGGTGGAAATCTAAGATTTTTTCTGCATAAATCCAAGACTTTTACAGCTTTCTATTAGTTTGAAGGCTTTGTGTCTCAACTTTGGTTTCCAGGACTGTGCAAAACTGGATGCTCTGGATCACACCATGGATACTCCAGGAGGTTTTTACTCCTGTTAGAAGCTGTGAGAAAGCCCCTGCACAGGAAAAAACTTCTTTATAAGTTGGAAAAGAAGAATCATCACCGTCTTTCTTAGATATTTTAGTTCATACAGCTCAAAGAAACAAATTTTCAAGTGACTTAGTGACTCTGAGAGGTTTCCATGATCCTTTCACCACCACAAAACATGCAGAGGGCATCGTGCTGGCACAGAAGAGTTAAAAACAATAAGGATTTGCAGTGAAACAACACCATATTGTAGTGGAAACACAGGACTGAGAAGGAACACCAGCCTCTTTGTTAGACATTTGAGTTTATACAGCTCGAAGAAACAAATTTTAAAGTGACCTCCCTGTTATTTTCAGTCCCACCTTGTAGCCTCTCCTTGCTGATGCTTGTAAAAGAGCAGACATCCTAAAAGCTACATATTATTCACTTTAATTATAAACATAATGGATCAAGGCAGCAGATGAATTAGAAAATATGCTTATTTAGCATCCAGACTGTCAAAAAGTGTGTAATTTTTGTTTACCAGACTGAGTTTTCACATTTCAGCCCTTAAAAAGGTCAGTGATGGATGATTACTCAGGCTCTACATCATAAATCATAGAATCACAGAAAGGTTTGGATTGGAAGGGACCTTAAAAATCATCCAATTCCAACCCCTTTGCCATAAGATTTATGTTATTATGATGCTGAATAGCTTTTTTGGTCCAGCATATTAATAAATGCCTTATTTTACCTAGAGAGTCTTTCAACAGCAACATATTCCATCAGGGAATGCTGGTGGTAAAATTAATACAGGTTTCTTATGTTGCTGTGGAAGACTAGAGTGTATAAAAAAATAATTTACAGCTACATCTTGTCAAGATTAGGATGAAATTCTCTGTAAGAGTCCATCAGATTCAATATACCATTGAATAATGTTTGCTTCAGTTCATCTGGATTCTGTCAAATGATTTACCCAGATTCTTAAGCAGCCTCTTTCAGCAGAATAAACAAGGGAGGAATAAGGAGAATCTATATCTAAATCCACAAGGGCTGATCAGATGTTATTGTCCCCTGTGAAAGGGAACACGAGGTAGTTCCCTGTTTTAGTAACTTTACACTTGAGCAGTTCTTTGCTTTTCTTGCTGGAGGCAAGCTGCTTGACTGGTTTGTGATAAATAGCTGACAGAAAGCCCTCTTCTAATCCTTCCCTATCAACTCTGCTATGTAAACCTCTTACTAGAAACAACACAAGCACTTAAGGAGTGCAAAGTGTCATCAGGCTGCTGATCCTTCATGCTCTGCATGCTGTGGGGGACTACTTCTAGCCACACTTTTCAGTCCATGTGGANTAATTTACAGCTACATCTTGTCAAGATTAGGATGAAATTCTCTGTAAGAGTCCATCAGATTCAATATACCATTGAATAATGTTTGCTTCAGTTCATCTGGATTCTGTCAAATGATTTACCCAGATTCTTAAGCAGCCTCTTTCAGCAGAATAAACAAGGGAGGAATAAGGAGAATCTATATCTAAATCCACAAGGGCTGATCAGATGTTATTGTCCCCTGTGAAAGGGAACACGAGGTAGTTCCCTGTTTTAGATAACTTTACACTTGAGCAGTTCTTTGCTTTTCTTGCTGGAGGCAAGCTGCTTGACTGGTTTGTGATAAATAGCTGACAGAAAGCCCTCTTCTAATCCTTCCCTATCAACTCTGCTATGTAAACCTCTTACTAGAAACAACACAAGCACTTAAGGAGTGCAAAGTGTCATCAGGCTGCTGATCCTTCATGCTCTGCATGCTGTGGGGGACTACTTCTAGCCACACTTTTCAGTCCATGTGGATCATTCAAGTCCCATCCAGGGTGGAAAAAGCCTTCAAGGTAGGCAAGGATAAGGCTGGACAAGGCACTGAGCAGCCTGATCTAGTGGGAGGTGTCCCTGCCTATAGCAGGGGGGTTGGAACTTGATCTTTAAGGTCCCTTCCAACCCAAACCATTCTATGATTCTAAGGCTGAAATCTCTGCTAACTCATTGCTGGCCACAGCAAGCCTCCATCCACTGTAGGTTGGGCTTTTATATTTTAATGAATGTCCAGTATTATACCCATAAGGGGAAGCAGAAGCTAAATCCTAACCACAGGAACATCCATTCAGCTCCTGCTGCCTCCCCAAAAACTTGACACAAACTCCCAAGAATTTCAGAAGCTCTATGTAAGTCTCTCTGCCTGTCAGAAGTCACAAAGACATCCTAATGCCTGTCAGAAGTCATACAAATATCCCAATGCCTGTCAGAAGTCATACAAATATCCCAGTGCACTGCCCTGTGGGAAGATAAGGCAAGTTTAAAGGGTATTGGCTTCAAAACTGTTGTCCCCAAACTTACCAAAGCAGACTTGCCCACACCTCCTGAGCCAAGGACCACCAGCTTGTACTCACGCATGGTGTGGTCTCTTCAAACAGCGACGATCTGGAGAGCAGGAGAAAAAGGCAAGAGTTAGAAGCAAACCCGAACCTATATATTTCTGTCTTTTCAAAGCAGAGGAGGTTGTGGATGCCCCCTCAATCCCTGGAGGTGTTTAAGGCCAGGCTGGATGAGGCATTGAGCAACCTGGTCTAGTGGGAGGTGTCCCTGCCCATGGCAGGGGGGGTGGAGCTTGATGATCTTCAAGGTCCCTTCCAACCCAAACCATTCTATGACTTTGTGATGAAGGTTTGGAGCATCTCCCTTCTGAGGAAAGACTGAGGGAGCTGGGGCTCTTCAGCTTGAAGAAGAGGAGACTGAGGGGTGACCCCATTCATGTCCATAAATATGGAAAGGGTGAGGATCAGGAGGATGGAGCCAGGCTCTTCTCAGTCACCTCCAATGATAGGACAAGGGGCAATGGGTGCAAGCTGGAACACAGGAGGTTCCACAGAAATAGGAGAAAAAACTTTGTTAGGGTGAGGGTGACAAGAGAGACGCTGCTCAGAGAGGGTGTTGGGTCTCCTCCTTCTCTGGAGACATTCAAACCCCACCTGGACACCTTCCTGTGTGACCTGCTCTGTCAGAGGGGTTGGACTAGATGATCTCTTGAGGTCCCTTCCAATCCCTGACACTGTGGGATTCTGTGAAAGCAGCAGCACACTCCCCTTCTCTAAATACTCCTGAGAACAGAAGCCTCTTTAGTAAGAGCAAGAGATTTTAGTTTTCTACCTGAGCACTCAGATGGCCTCAGCTTATCTGAGATACCCAAATATAGACCTGTGAGCCTGTGGGAGCTGAGAGAGGATGAGGATGAACACATCATGGTACAAACACAGCACAACCATGCACAGGGAGCACGAGCTCTCTGCATACTCAGCATTTTATAATGCAAAACGATGAATATCAGACAAAATAACTAGATTAGAAATGCAAAGAGAGAGGCTGGTGACTGTCACCCACTCCCCCAGCAAGGGAAGGCTTTGGGTCAGTGTTTTCCCTTTGGAAAAGTCCAGCCCCATGCTGGCTGCCAAGGCAGAACCTCCCAGTGCCCCAGCCAGGCTCTGCCTTTTTATGGAAATCTTGCAACTCCCTCCACTCTCTCTCCCCAGCCCTAGAAAAATCCTCTTTCTCCCCGAGATTCCCTGACAAATAAGGCAAATGACAAGGCTGGTGATAAACATTTTACACTATGTTTACATGAGAAGCCAGGCCGGGCTGTCCCTATCAACCAGCTCAAGCAAACAATGACCTCAGCAGCTAATTATCCCCCCCCTTAATACCCCCCCCCAGCAAGACAGCACTTTCTTCCCAAGTAAGGCTTCAGAAACACGAGTGCTATGAGCCTGGGCAAGCTGCACATCTCCAAAGCATTTCAAACTCATACTGCCACGGGATTTAGGGGCTCAATGGCTACAGTTTGTGGATTTCTTTAAAAAATAAAAGAAAAAAAAAATAAATCCCAATTAGTTTGATAGAGAAAGGCATCACTTTCCCTAACAGCAAAGAAATAGGATAATATTTTCAGCTTTGCAACTGGGGACAACTCCCTAACAATCTGTTTCTCACTTTTATATAATAGTTCTATGATTCTAATGGGGATTTGATTAATTTTAAGTCTCAAGGGAAAGCTGTAGCTGGAGAGAGAGAGAGAGAGCTGTCACAAAGCCACCAGGACAGCAAACTCCTTCCTGCAGATGTGCCCTAACATCCTCCTTTTAACCCTCACCCCCCAACCACAGCATGTTTTATGGTCTAAATGTGACAAAAGCAAAATTTAAAAATCCCAGGTGCAGCTGGAGAGAGGAAAACAAATTTTGCAGCCAGTTTAGCACAAGTTTAAGCTCTTTTTTTTTAAAATCAGGACAGAAATCGAGGGTTCTCTCCTTCTCCCTGCAGTCTCCCTGGGCTCCCTCAGCCCAGCTTTAGCAGGGAAATAAAGATAAAGCCACCAGAAGCCACCCACAGTTTTTAAAGTGCTTTTTTTTCTCCAGCTCTTGAAACCTCCATGAGCAGCACTTGCTTAATTTCATTGAAATTGTGAAACTAAGTCAAACTGAAAGGGGGTTTCCAGACTGGTAGCTCTGAGTACCTAAAAGCAGAGCAAGCAATATCTCTGCACTCTGGTGCACTGACACCATTTTTTTTTTGGTTAAAATTCTGGCAGCTGAAAGCTCTTCTGCTTGCAAATTCCCCTGAGGAATAACATTCACTTCCTTTTTTCTGATTATTTCTTTCAAAAATCCTTCCTTTGAATGAGGAGGAGAGGGAAATCCCAACTAGCCACGGTTTCACCCTTGATAATCCTCAGAAATTAAAAAAGACAAGTATTTTTTATAGAGCATAAATGCAACTCATTGATCTGTTTTATCTCCATCTTCCTGCAGCTCCACAGTGTGTTCCAGCCAAGAAAGCAATCAAGCAAAGGGTTAAATTTAGCTGTGAACCCTTTCACTTCTTATTTATAGTAAAAATACTTGTGGGAAAGTTTCAGCTGGGAGTAGTACAAGACCAACTTCTCATTTCTTCTCCCCAGTATTTGCTGATTATTTTTTCTTTTCAGGTGCAGCAGGAAACCAAGATCCTGAAATGCCTGAGCCTTGCTACAGTCAAATCCCTTAATTATCTTGTAGCTCTTTCACAAGTATGTTAATGTTATCTGTTTATACAACATGAATAGAGTGCTCAAGGAATTACTATGCTGTGCCCTGGCCAACTTTTCATTTGGCAACTGCTTGTGCCCACCTAAATCCACTCAGACACAGCAGCAGCATTCATTTCCATCCACAGCTCTGGGGAGTCACACACTGGGAAGCAACATCTGTGTTTCAAACCAGAAGTTCTGGGTGTTAAAATGTTTCTTTGGAATTAAGGAAAGAATATTATCATGGAGGCTAAAAAAAAAACACCCCAAAATCCCAACTTTTAGTGTGGCCATAAAGGTTGTGAAACCAGCCTGAGTTTTCTGAGTGCTGTGAGGCAAAACCAGACGGAGAGGTGAGTGTGTTTCCTTGCTTGTGCTCCCTTTTTCCACTTGTTTGCAACCACTTGGCTCCAGCAGCAATATTTTGGGGCACAGAGAGCATTTCATCAAACCCCCCATCAAAGCAGGACCCTTCCAACTCATCCTCTTTAAATACAGATTGATAAATGAGCAGAGATCAGTTTTTTTCTAAAATGAGAACAACTTTGCATCTACACAATTAAACACCCAATGCCTCAAGATTTCTCTTGCTGAGGACCATAAGATCTCTTGAGGTCCCTTCCAATCCCTAATATTTTGTGAATTTTCTCTTCTTTATTAACAGCAGCATCTCTCTGCTGCTGTCACAACACTGCCTGGGATGTGACACAAATGCACATCAAGCATCATCTCCCATTTCTCAGCTCCTTCCTGGAAGAAGGATGAAGAGCCCCACTTTGTGGGTAAAAATGCAGGGAATTTGTTTTAATACACAAAAAAAGAAAGGCAGAAAGATCTCTGCAGGGTGGACAGATGAAACTGTCACCTGAAGGGTGACTCCAAGCACCCAAGCACTGCATGAACTACACCATCTCCTTCTTTGGGGCTCAATCAGGGTTCAGAGCAGCAAAATTTATAGGGTATTTTCCAACCAGCGGAAGGAGGCAGGCAGAGATGGAAGGGAAAGATGGGCTGATGCTCTCTAGGAGATAACCCTGCTGCAGAAACAAGCTGCTCCTCTTCAGAAAGTTTTACCAGCTCATCAAGGAGGTTGCCATTTGAGTGATAGGAAGAGAGAAGGGTAAACAAAGAAGATAAGTGACCACAGCATTGAAAGAGAGTGGGTGCAAGAACATCCTGCTACCCTGAGATGTGACATGCACCCTGTGAGATGTAAAAGTCCCCATAAATTCTCTACATCCAGAGAAAGCAGCTTGGATTTATTAATTTCTCCTTCCTCTTCTAAGCCCTGCTGGAGTTGTGAGTAGCAGCAGGTGCTGCTCAGGGTGAGGAAGAGCCCTAAGAGAACATAAACCTGATGGCTTTTGCATAACTTGATGGAACCTTGGCTGTAAACTGATGTCACAATCTCCATGAAGACAACAATAAAGAATGAAAATCAAAGCAGACACATTCCTGACTCAGCCTCAAGAAGAAAAACTGGACTGTAATCAAAGGTTTGTGCTTTGTACCAAAGCAAAGGACATCAGGAAAGAGAGAAGGCAAGATTCAAGGTTTCTTTATCCCATTACAGGAAGATTTAGGCAACTTTATGTTTTAAACTGCATTATACACTTATCAATCCTTAAAAATACCCAACTGCCAATATTTTCAGTTAGCAATTTTAATTGAAACACATTGAGAATATAAAAAAAAAAGTCATACCTTGGCATAAAAGATCTCTCATAAGTGTCAGCAGCCCTACTGAAGGTTTTTCCAGGCTCTCTATAAGGGGCTGAGGAAAAAAAAAAAAAAGAAAGAATTAATTATTTTACAAATTTCAGCATAAGTAAGTCTTGAATATTCTCTTCATGGTTTGAAACCAAATCACAACTGTCAGAAAACTTGCTCTTTGCCTAATCATTGGAGCTCTACAGAATTCATAGAATGGTTTGGGTTGGAAGGGACCTTCACAATCATCTAGTTCCAACCCTCCTGACATAGGCAGGGACAACTCCCACTACAGCAGGCTCAATGCCTCATCCAGCCTGGCCTTAAACACCTCCAGGGACTGAGGGGGCATCCACAGCCACTCTGGGCAACCTCTTCCAGTGTCTCACCACGCTCACAGCAAAGAACTTCTTTCTTCTTTCCAGCCTAAATCTCCCCTCTTTCAATGTGCAACCATTCCTCCTAGTCCTTCCATCCTGTATCCTATCCAGAAGTCCTACCCCAGCCTTTCTGTCCCCCCTTCAGGTATTGAGAAGTCACTCTGTGGTCCCTCCTGAGCCTTCTTTTCTCCAGACTGAACAACCCCAACTCCTTCAGCCTGTCCTCAGAAGGGAGGTGGCTCCAACCCTTAGATCATTACTTTATAAATCACCTTATTTTGCCTCCTATTGAAAGCCAACAGGATCAGGGCTCCCCCATCCCTTCTCCCACCTGACTTAAGCCCCCTCCCACCCTCCCTCTTCATCTGGACCCACAGCAGCCGCCGTGGGAAAGCTCTACCCCAGAAACCCGGGGAAATGTCTTTCTGAAGAGCAAGCTCCAGTTAACAGATCAGCAAAGATATTTAAAAACTGAGTCAGAACTAAATGAGTCAGATGGCCTCGGCTGGGCTGGGAGGCAAAGGGGAGGCAGGGCAGAGCAGGAGCATCTGCTCCTCTGCAGCTCCCAGTCAAACCTCTCAGGCACCAGCATTTTGAGGCAGCTGAAGCAGGGCTGGGAACATCACCAAAGGCATTGGCTGGGTTTCCACTGCATGCTGAGTTCACATCCCATAGGTAGAATTGAACAGGCACAGCCACTTTTTAACAGATTAATAGACTCCATCCATTCTGACAAACTGTATCAATCAAACACTTATCCAAAAGCTGAATCTCCAAAAGCTTGAGAATTTCCTGAACTCTCCAGGCTCTCTCCTCCTCTCCCTACTTGGCTTAACCTCTTCCCACTTGGCTTTTCCCAGAAGTAAAAGATATTTGTCTGCAGGAGAGATTTCTTCTCTGCTCTGCAGGAGCACAGCTTAAATCAAATCACCACATCCCATTTGTACATCTTCTTCCCAATATACACCACAGAAAACTTCACCTATAGAACTATGGAACTAGATGATCTTTAAGGTTCCTTCCAACCCAAATCATTCTATGATTCTAAAAGACAGACTGACCCTGCCCTGTGACAGATGATGGATTCTCTCTGTCTTCAGCCTTTTCCAGCTACACAAAAGTCTCTGTGCACAACAAAATCCCTGCAGATCATTCCTGCAGCTCCTGCTGCAAGAATTTGTTTGGCTCCAAGCAGGTCATGAAGCATAGAATCATATAATAGTTTGGGTTGGAAGGGACTTTAAAGATTGAGTTCCAACCCCCCAGCCATAGGCAGGGACACCTCCCACTACATCAGGCTGCTCAGTGCCTTNTATAAGGTCCCCCCTGAGCCTTCTCTTCTCCAGGCTGAACAACCCCAACTCCTTCAGGCTGATGAAGATGATGAGAGGGCTGGAGCACCTCCCTTCTAAGGACAGGCTGAAGGAGTTGGGGTTGTTCAGCCTGAAGAAGAGAAGGCTCAGGAGGGACCTCAAAGGAGGTTCTCAATACCTGAAGGGGGCTACAGAAAGGCTGGGGGAGGACTTTTTAATAGGGTCCAGAATGGCAGGATTAGGAATAATGGATGAAAACTGGAAGAGGGGAGATTTAGGCTGGAGAAAAGAAAGAAATTCTTTCTTGTGAGGGTGGTGAGAGAGTGGAAGAGGTTGCCCAGAGAGGTTGTGGATACCCCATCCTAGGAGACATCCAAAATCAGGCTGGATGAGGCATTGAGTCTGATGGGAGGTGTCCCTGCCCATGGCAGGGGGTTGGAACTACATGATCTTTAAGGTCCCTTCCAACCCAAATCATTCTACGACCCTATAATTCATACAGACCTGAAAAGAGGGAATTTTTAGTAAAAGTGCTGACAGCGTCTCAGGGGTAAGGACTGAAGAGAGATGACAGCTCAGCACAGCAGACCGTGTTCTCACTTGAGAAGCACAAGTCCAAAGCCCTAGTTTAAAAAAGGGTGAGAGAAAAGGAACAGAAAGAAGCAAAGCCCCAAACAAGCACACACCAAACCACAAGCACCAGTTCCTAAAGCCAGCCTGAAACCACCTCGCAAGGTGCAGCCACGTGTGCTCTGAACCCAAGAACAATCCTCTCTTTTTTTTTTCCCTCCAAGAAAATCCACCACAGTCTCCTTGGGAGAGAGGGGAAGTGCTCACACAGCTTTGGGAAAGAATAAAAAGGGAATAATCTCCTGAGAGCTGCCTTGTTCATCACCCACACCACCACCCTTCTTCTGACAGGCTGGTTTTTTGCAGGCGGAAACCAAAATATTTCATATATTCAAGGGGAAATGTGCTGTCAGCATTTCAGAGATCTCAGAGAGGAACACACAGATGTGTGTGTGAGCACCAGCATCTCCATCCCAAGCTGGTTGTGCCCTCCTTTCAGCAGTCATCACCTTCCTCCAGCCAAGGGACAGCATGGCCACACGCCTGGGTTATTTTTACCCTGGCTGTTAAATACTGAATCATGGCTATTGTAAACAAACCTGGTTAATTTTGAACTTGTAAACCTTCTTCATGCCAGTTACTATAAACTAGGTCATGAAAAGAGGTGGATTTTTTTTTTCCCCCCAAAAAAAACCACCCAACATTGCTCAACACTCCATCAAATCACTCGCAGTAAAACAAACTCAAACTCAGCACTTGTGCAAAAGCCAAATTTACAATTAAAATCACACTAAAACTGACAGATCCCCTCAGTTAGAGAAAATCCCACAAACAGAGAGGAAGCTACAGCAGGGAAGGCTGGAAATTCTCCCTCCCCTTGGCTTCTCCAAGGACCAACACTTGCCAAAAGGGGACTGCAAAGTGCCAAGACACCCAGTGCACACTCACCCTAATTAGTTATTTGTTAGACACCGTGTTCTTAGGTATTAAATTACTCCATGGGGTTGAAAACACATTAAATACTTCCCTAATATTAATCCAAGCTGTCAGCAATTAGGCAATTATTAGGGCTGAGCTAGGGGAAACATGAGGGGAAGAGGGACAGTGGATCACAAACGAAAGGGTGTTTGCAAACTGCACAATTAATGAAGAGATCTCCCCTAAAAAATAATGAGGCAATCACTGCTAGAGTTTTATCCTCTTAGTTAGCACGTCATCTGCTTAAATAATAAAAATCCCTGCTGCATCAGCCTTGCCAAGTCCTTCCCCCCAGGTAGTAGATCTCTTCAGGTGCTGAGGAAACCTCCTACACCTTGCTTGAGGACACCAACATCAGAGGAATTATGGAAAGGGGGAAAAAGAGGAGACCAAAGAGAAAACAGGACTTTAAATGGCTTTAAAGTACAATTTGACAAACTTATGCTCATACCAGTCTTGATTTTAATGCTCAGTATTACTCTGCCATCTGAAACCAGAGAGAATCTATTTCAGATATTCACAACAGCACTAATTTCATACATTATGGCAGGAATCTCCTCAATTTATACAATTTTTAGAGTGCTTTGACCACCAAATCAAGGACAAATCAAAGCAACAAGTGTGGAACAAAACCACTTTGTTGAGGAGTCACTGCCCAAGAGCAGAGAAGTTCTAATTCCACCTCAGCCCCTCCACCTTTTCTTCTCCAAACCTTAACATGGAACAAAACCTGATTTATTTCTTGTGAAAAACAGGAAAACATTCTGGTTGCAGGCAGGAATTAACGTTGCCCAACCAACTTATTTTCTCCTTCAGTAACTCCAGGATTAGAAAACAGGTTATTTTGGACATTCAAACCCACATGTACTCTATGGGGATGTCTGAGAACACCCAAGAAGTGAAGCAACTTGTGAATAAGCTCCAATTCCCTACAATAAAACTTGGGAATTGAACCTAATCCTGAAACCTGACATGTTAAAAGGCATTTTAATAACATAACTACAGAGTAAATCCACTGTCATTAGTGAAAAGTAAATCAAAGTTTCAATATTGTGGTTCCAAAAGCAAATTTTCTCCAATTATTGATAAATTTACAAACAAAAAGGCAGCAAGTGCTTTAATAACATAACTCGTCCCAGTGAGAAGCAATGAAAATTTATTAATTTAAATCTAAAAGTGCTCTTTTTTGGGTTGGAAACACCAGATAAAATTTAAAAAAAAAACACTCAGTGTAAAGAACTTGTGAAAAATAAAGCTCATGATGAAAGCAAAGAGAAATATTTGATGAAAGTAAAGAAGTATTTGGGACCACAATAGATTAATTTAAGTGTTCTGAGCTTTTTTCTGAGGTGTTCAACTGGAACCAGACCTTCAAACCCTAAACACATCCATTCCCAAATGCTCCAGCCCCCAGGTGTTCCCCTGAACCACCTCAAAATCATTGCTTTCTGCATAATTTCACATTTTCCTCACCCTGGGGGGCAGGTTAATGGTGCATAGACAGCCCAGGCTGTAAAAGCTCAGGCTGAGAGTAAAGTCCTCCAGGACCAGAGTCCTCTGTTCTAGGCACAGAGTTGTACAGAGTGGGAGCTCCCAGCAAGTTAATTCCACACATACACACACAAACCACCCAGAGAAACAAACCTCTTGGAAACAAAAACAGGAAATCCATCATTTGCAAAAATGATTTAAAGCAAAATATACTGAGATTGACCTTTCCCAGTCTGTAATCTTTGATGCTGCCAGATTCATGGTGAACTTAGTAGAATCATAGAATGGTTTGGGTTGGAAGGGACTTCAAAAATCATCTAGTTCCAACCCTCCTGCCATGGGCAGGGACACCTCCCACTACACCAAGTTGCTCAGTGCCTCATCCAGCCTGGCCTTAAACGTCTCCAGGGGATTGAGGGGGCATCCACAACCTCTCTGGGCAACCTCTTCCAGTGTCTCACCACCCTCACAGCAAACAACTTCTTTTCTATCCCCAGCCTGAATCTCCCTTCTTCCCTTTTGCATCCATTCCTCCTAGTCCTGCCATCCTGGACTCTATTCAAAAGTCCTCCCCCAGCCTTTCTGTAGCCCCTTTCAGGTATTGAGAAGCTACTGTGAGGTCCCTCCTGAGCCTTCTCTTCTCCAGGTTGATCAACCCCAACTCCTTCAGCCTGTCCTCAGAATTGAGCTGCTCCAGCTCTTGAAATTTCAAATAACATAAAGTTAACTCCTATTTATAGGGGTCCATTTATTAGGTGGAGCAATAGAGTGGGAGAGCTGGTACTGTTGAGGCTGGAGAAGGCTGTGGGGAGACCTCACAGCAGCTCCCAGTGCCTGAAGGGGCTACAGGAAAGCTGGGAAGGGGCTGTTTGCCAGGGCATGGAGTCACAGGACAAGAGATAGTGGTTTCAAACCACAGCAGGGTTAGATGAGACATGAGGAAGAAGTTCTTCCCCATGAGGGTAGTGAGAAACTGGAAGAGATTGCCCATAGAGGTGGTGGAGGTCCATGGTGACATCTCAGGCCAGGGTTACTGAGGCTCTGAGCAACCTCATCTAGTGCAGGAAGTTCCTGCTCACTGCAGGGGTTGGGACTAGATGGCCTTTGAAGGTCCCTTCCAACTCAACACATTCTATGTTTTTATGATTCTCTGAAAGTGACTGCCTTGTTCTTTTGAAATTCCTTTGCTCTGAAAGCACCAGGGGCAAGGAACAAGGACTGTGGGGCAGCCAAAGCCTGCCAGGCTGGAACGGCTCATTTAGTTTTCATCCTAAGTTGCCAGGGACTTGTGCCAGTGCCAGAGGGACAAAGACAAGGAGAAGAAGCCAGAAGTAAAAACTCAAAGCCCAGCAGGCTCTGCAACCCCAAATGGGACCAAGTGCAACGTCACCAGCTGCAGTTGGCAGCATCCCCTTAGAACAGACTGCAGCAAACTCCATCCTAATGAGGATCAAGGAAAGTCATCCACCTAAAGAGTGAAGATATAGGGGAAAAGAAGATTTTCTTAACTATACAGGCTCACATCAGCTCTGTAGGAGACTTTCTGTGGCCATACTGTGACCTGGTGACAGCCCCCAGCATCCAGGTGATGCCATGGCCCCACTCAACCACTTATTCTCCTCATGATTTTCAGTGGAGGGATTTATTAAAGGCAGAGGATCTCTCACTAGCTTTTTCAGAAGGAAAAAAGAAAGCACTTCCTCTCCTCCTTCCTCCAACAAAACATGCAAATGCTAAAGGGCACAAACATCAGCCACAGAAGCCATTTATGGGACTTCCTCCATCTGTCATCTACAACATCCACAACCTGCTACGGATTTTGAAGGCCTATAAAGAGTTGCTTCTTTTTTTTTTCCCTCTCCATTTTCTTTTTGTGGCTTAAAAAAAAAGAAGTGTTTTGACCTTTTCTAATCGAGATTAAATTCCAGACAGACTCTTGGAGGCTTGAAGTCGCAGCAAAACACCGAATGCATTATACTTGGTAAGAATAATTTGTTGTGCTGATAGTAGCTTGGCAACGTTCTTAACTTTGTTCTTCCTGGTTTATATAATTAGAGTAAATAAGTGACATGAGGCAGGTAGATTGTTGCTGCAATTTCAGCTTTGCACTTTAATTATTATGCTCTAACAGTGATCAGACAGTGGTCACCATCCTGTTGGTCCATCCCTGACCACCAGAATCACATCTTATATGGGGAAACATATGCAGCTTTCTCCTCCTTCAAGTTTCACTGAAACTTCTTGAAACATCTGCAGAAGTTTGAAGGGCTCTTCAAATGCATTACTGGCCCTCAGTGATAAATTCTTAGATGATCTCTTGAGGTCTCTTCCAATCCCTGGCATTCTGTGATTCTGTGATTAATATTAAGCCCTTAAGAATGTGGCAACTTTCAGGAAACTGGGTGAACTTAGAAATTCTAGAAAATTTTAAGATTCTTGATTTAAAGAATCAAAGCTGCAATAATCAGTTTGTGTGCACAAGCCAGACTTGTTCCTCTATTCAGCTCTGGTGAGACCCCAACTGGAGTTACTGTGTCCAGCTTTGGAGCCCTCAACAGAAGAGGGACATTGAGCTGTTGGAGCAAGTTCAGAGGAGGCCACCAAGATGATGAGAGGGCTGGGGCACCTCCCTTCTGAGGACAGGCTGGAGTTGGGGTTGTTCAGCCTGGAGAAGAGAAGG
>VZTY01019462.1:0-28248 GCA_013400935.1 Turnix velox
TTTTTTTTTTTTAACCTGTCCACCTTCCATTCCCTGTCACCTTCAGAAACCTTAACTATAGAAATATTTGAAATTTGGGGTTTTTTTATTAAAAGTTTATCTGTTGCTCAGTGTAAAAATATAAAGTTTCTCAGCAAACAGTGGAAATCGGTGTCCTGGCTATCCTGCAGCCCCCCTCCACCCACTAGACCCCCAAACTCTCAGTTCCTCCAGTTTCATAAAATCATAGAATTGTCTAGATTGGAAGGGACCTTTAAGATCATGAAGATCACCCAAACACTGACAAGACCATCATTAACCCATGTCCCTCAGCACCATGTCTGTTCACCTTCTCAATATCTCCAGAGATGATGGTTCCTCTACTTCCCTGGCATTGTGTTCTAATGTTTGAGAACCCTTTCAGTGGGGAAATTTTTCCTAATATATATCCTATACCTCCCTGTGTGCAATTTGGGGCCGTTTCCTCTTGTTCCATGGCCTGTTCCTTTGAAGAATAGATCAGACCATGACACCTTACCCTCCTTACAAGGATTTGCAGAGTGCAAGAGGTCTCAGCCTCCTTTTCTCCAGGCTGAGCACACCCAGCTCCCTCAGCCACATCATACCAGGCTTGTTATAACATTACTCCTTCAAGAGTTCAATGAATGAACATCTCCTGTGTAGTTGAGAGCTAGGGACAGCTGTTTGCTCCAGGCAAAACACTACTAACAGATGGGACAATTATTAATTGTAATGTTTCTGAATCACAGAATCATAGAATCATAGAATAGTTTGAATCATAGAATCATAGAATAGTTTGAGTTGGAAGGGACCTTAAAGATCATCGAGTTCCAACCCCCCAAGTTTTGTTTTGTTTTACTTCATTTTTTATCTCAGTATTACAAAGTAGCATTTGAGTTGCATTTAACTGGGTTTTTTTTAGAGGTAACTTCACTACAAAATGGATAAAAGAGAAAGATGTTTGGAACATAAAGGCAACTCAGAATGTTGAAATATGATTTGTGTTCTGTGGGCTGGAAATAAATTTGATGAAATCAGGTCCATCCAAGATGTATATGCCAGTTGTTAATTCTTGTATTTTTTTGTGTGCAGGTGGTGTGGTAGGGGGGATATAAGCAAAGCTCTTATCCCATCTTTCAGATTATTTTCTTTACAAGATCCTGGTGAAACCATGAAAGTCCTGCTCAATCACAAGTGCTCTCATCCAAATGACAATAATCATGAACAAATCTACAATGTCTTACTAGAATGGCAAGGGGGTTGGAACTTTATGAAATTTAAAGTCCCTTCCAGCATGAAAAATTCTAGGATTCTATGATAATGGGAGCATCCCCTCTAGCAAAATGCTGATTATGAATGAAACACTAACCAGATACTTCTGGATGTCAAAGTTTCTTGATATGGAGAGGTAATACAGATACTTGTTCAGGACCCTCACGTACCCAGTTGAGGGGATTTTTTTTTCTGGCATGAAAATACCAAAATAAAAGCCATTTGGTATGGAAATGTTCACTCAGAAATATCACAAGGTACTTTCTGGATAGTCAGGGAAATCCTTAAATTTAGTTACTATCACTGAGTGACAAATTCAATCAAGACCAAAAAAAGCAAAGTATGTAAACTTAAATGTATACTAAATTTTTTACTACCATATTTCTTTTGTAGTATGTATTTCTGAAATCCTATTAATCTAAGCCTGTAGAATACTTTGAAACACACACAGAAGAAAATACAACACAGAAAACAACCTACAAAAATCTGGTCTTCCATGAAAGTCATCCTGTTTGGAATAAAATCAGAATCCAGCAAAAATAAACCTATCATAACATCCAAGATCTAGGCACACAAATGCTTTATTTTATGCCAATCATAGTCATCTGAAACAAAAATAAATCTTAAGTGTGAAAATGAAGTAGAAAACTGCTTAGTGTGTGGCAATTTGAATATTATCCTTCAAACCATCACACTAAAGTTGAAGGAAAACAAAATTAATAAAGCTTAAATATAAAATCACAGCCAAAAAAAAGTTTTAGCTATAGATGCATTCCTGAAATGAATACAATGAAAATGTTAAGAGATCATTAATTGCACCATGATGCTCTGGTGATCTGTACTGCCCATTCATAGGCATGTATTTGATACCTATAATTCAGAGGCTTTTATTGAACAAGATGATGACATTAAGCTAGCTAGGAGGAAAAAATATCATTCAGATAAATGGGGCAATTACACAGTAACTTCACACAATCAAACCTAATGGGAATAAAAAGATGTAGTTACAGATTTTCCACTAGCCCTCTCCTTAAATCAGCATGACCAGTTAGTTGCTCCGTACCTGCCTGAGCAGGTCTCAACTCACTACATTTCACAGAGTCTTCTTTGCTTAGTTTTTAGCAGATGAAGTTATTAGGTGTGGGTGAAGGGACCCAGGACACAGCAAAATGGATTTATTCCTCTTGGCACTCTGAAATGCTGGATTTAGCTGCCTGACTCAGGGCAATTATGAAGTACTCTTTCCAGTTCAGTTGCTGCCTCCCACATCTTCATCACCCCAAGATCTCAAGACAATATGACTGACAGGGCACAATAACTTGCAAAAACTTTTACCAGCATTATTAAAGTGGAAAAATTCTCTTTGGGTCTATCAAATTGAGTCACCTGAGACAGATACCCCTTAATTCAATGGTATCAGAAGCTTCTCTACCTAACTGGGAAACTATGAAGAGCTACTAAGAGATGTACAGAACATCTCACAATGCCTTAATCCTTCTCTTTGTTTTCTCTTTTCTCTTATAGCCTGTCAGAAGGCTTTGTCTAATAAAATCTCTAGTGCTACTGCATCAAGTAAAAGCAAAAAAAAAAGACTACTGGCCCTGAAGTCCTTTATCCAACTGCTGCTACTTGAAATGCTCACATCTGTTAAATTCACTAATTATGTCTGTCTCCAAGTATAGATTAAATCTACATATATATAATATTTAAGTTTTAGATGCCATGTATGATGTCGGCTTGAACTGTCATGCTATTGCCATTATTTTATACCTGACACTAATTTCCCCATGAAAGACCCTGTTAATAAGGGCCATAATAAAAGAACTTTTAAAACCTTAGTCGTACAGACAATACCTATGAGTAGGTTCCTCTGGGATTTAAAGAGAAGGGTTTTTATGAGACAAAAAAGCATATAAGGCAAAAGAGTTTCTCTCCTGACACACTGCTGGCTGCAGAGTATCAGACCAGTTCCACATAGTCACCTGTAAGGATCATAAGACAAATTCTTTTCACAAAGCTTTTTAGTTATATTGACAGGATCTTGCCAAATCAAATCTTTTCCTTCCAAGCTGTGCCAACACTTATTTTGGAGGTAAAAATCACACAGTACAAAGACTTTACTTCAAGACAGAGAAGGGTTGAATGGGAACCTAAAACTACTGCCCAAACTGGCACCAAATTTTCAGCTTCTGAAAATTTACCTGTGCTTTCCTGTACGTGTTTCCAACAAAACCCAGCTATGTGCAAATTCATTCTGATAAAATGAAACAAACAGAAATAGCCTCCATATAGTAAGAAGGATTTTGAAGGGTGAAGGTGGGGGGGGAAGGAAGTAGAATGTGCAGCCTAACAAGATGTTGAAAGATTTTGGAAAGGATGTTATAAAAAGCACTCAACAACTATTTTAACTAATCTCATAACAGCAAAACCAGTAATCCAGTAAAATGGGAGAAAACAGATTGCATATGGAAAACTTGTTTTTCTGTGCATCATGGAGACCTGCCAACCCTCTCCTTTCCCAGCCAACTATGAAGTTTGGCCATCAGTCTAAATTCTTCATACAAATTTCTGGCACTGGTACACAAATGCTGAGTTCTCCAAGATGGTTACATGCATTTAAAAATTCATTTCAGCTTTCTAAAATTTACCAGTAATCCACTCTGTCCCTACCACCAACTCAACTTGATGTCATTTATCTCATATTTTAAATCAGGCTTATCAACAGTATATCTGAGATGACTTCTTAATCCAGTTACTGCTGAAAATGCATTGGTGCTTTTTGTTTTATGTTTGTTCAGGAGTATAATTCCCACTACAGACATGGCAGTGTAACATTATAAACAGGCACTTAACACTGCTCTACAAAAGAACCTGAATGAGTCAAAGAAAGAAAAATTACAACCTCATGAAAGTATGCAGAATCAGTAGAAAGATAATTTTTGCAGGTTAAGTAGCAGTTTGTGATGCAGAGAAGCAATAAAAAAAGAGAGCAAAATGCACCAAAAACTTGCCAATGCCATGCTGGGAACTACTAGGCTCAAACAATCAGGATTCCAATTTTTTGAGTTCCCAGAGGAGGAAGATTCAGGCAAGAACATATATTTCATGAAGAAAAACATTAGAAATCACTAAATTGGTATTTATGTTGGGAAAGAGATGCAAAAAGCAAAAGAGAAGTCTTCATCTGGCCAAAAAGAAAAAAGAAGAAAAAAAATAGAAGAAACTATTTTGCAAGTAGTTCCTCAGTCAAGGACAAGCTATTGGAACCAATACATTGAAAACAGGCAGCCTTTTCTGTTAAATGTTGAAACAAAATCATTTATCAGCAACAGTAATGACAGATTGCAGGGATCTACAGCTCCTATTAATGATTAGCTCCATGGAAAAATTAACAACTGTCACATACAAACAGCACAAGAATGTTTTCAAAACAAGCTATCTTTAAAAAAATGGTACTGTTTTTTCTGGGTAATCACACTGCAGCCAAATGGAAGATTCATCACCATGCAGTGCAGCAGATGACACAGCACAAGACTTCCAAATATAAAACTGGGAGTTCAATCCTTAATTATGACAATTAGGGAAAATAACACTGATCATTTCAACCTACTATTCACACACATTTTACTCAGTGATACTTCAGGAAGACAAAGGATTGTATCAACAGAAGTACAAAGAATAAAATAAAGAATGATGATGTTAAAACAAAAAAGATGGTAATTAATAACTTAAAGCTTTTGAAATTATTTTTATTATGAGTAATATGCAAGGGTCACACTAGAACAGGCAAGTTAGTTTGTCCTCGCCTAAAATAGGGACCACAACTATTACAGCAGCTACCAAGACACACTTGATCCTGTTTAATCCAAAGTCACCACCCACGAGGAGGAGGATCTCTGAGGAACTTTCACTTACTGATTTCTAAACAGCAAATAAGTTTGTTTCACTCGAGATGACCTCTATGCTCTGAGAGTAGGAAAACTTTCATTCTATGGACAAAGTGCCAAGAGGCTCAGGAAGCCCATTTGAGTTACATGATGTGTTTACATTAGTACTCAATAATTTCTGCTCCCTAGTCACTATACAGTTCACTCATTCAGTAAAATAAATAACTGCAGTCATTTTAATGAGAACATCTTCATTTACTTGACCTACCTAAAAGGTCTATACTGTCTGACAAAAAATTACTTCGTTCAGTAATAAAAATTTAAGCGTCATACTCAACTAGTCCAACGACACACACAAATCATAGAATCATAGTTTGGGTTGGAAGGGACCTTAAAGATCATCGAGTTCCAATCCCCTGCCATAGGCAGGGACACCTCCCACTACATCAAGCTTTTTCCAGAACACTGTTTTTTCAAAATTTTCTTGTACAATCTCCATTGACATCATAATTTTACTCTATAGATGTATTTATTGAAAAACATTTGTTATATTGAATAACATTTGTTATTATGAATGTTGGTAATGTGAGAAATCATTGATAGAATTGTTTTGATGGCAGAAACCATCCTTGAGAATTACCACAAAACCATGTCACACACAGTCTTTCTGACATTCATAGAATAGTTTGGGTTGGAAGGGACCTTAAAGATCATCAAGTTCCAATCCCCTGCCATAGGCAGGGACACCTCCCACTACATCAGGCTGCTCAGTATCTTGTCCAGCCTGGCCTTAAACACCTCCAGGGATTGAGGGCGCATCCACAACCTCTCTGGGCAACCTCTTCCAGTGTTTCACTACCATCACCCTGAAGAATTTCTTTTTTTATATCTAGCCTGAATCTACTCCCTCCCAATTTACATCCATTACTTCTAGTCCTCCCATCACATATCTTATCAAAAAGTCCTTCCCCTGCCTTTCTGTAGCCCCTTCAGGTATTGAGAAGCTACTCTGAGGTCCCACCTGAGCCTTCTCTTCACCAAGCTGAACAACCCCAACTCCTTCAGCCTGTCTTCATAAGGCAGTTGCTCCAAATGAGACAACCTAGGAGCTGAAGACTTCCCAAACCAAACTGAAGTGAACAAACTATTTTAAAGTGAGACTTCTGAATTACCAGTAACAATATAGTTTGTTTACTGGGGCAGTGAACAGGTAAGTTCTAGGTCTCTGCTCACCTTGTGTGTTTTGCTGTATGTGTACAGATAGGCCAGTCTGTAGAGGCTCTTGTAGTGCTGGGGGAAGCGGCTGAGACACAGACAGAAGGAGGCAATGCACTGCTCCGTCAGGAACTTCCGCTGCTCCTCCAGGTCTGCTGGAAGCCCATGTGGAAATTCAGCTGCATCTCCACAAGGTTCAGCTTTCTTTTTGCAGTCCCACTGTGAGGGGATTGCAGCTTTGATGGCATTGCCAGATGCAGCCTGAGGATCCAGAAGAATTTTCTGGCCAGTAGGCTCAGCGGGATGGTAAGATTCTGAGCTCTCCAGCATCTCTTCTGATTTTTCTGTGACTGGAACATCGAAGACAGAAGTGAGATGAAAATTATAAAATGGCAAATGACATAGAATCATAGAATCATTGAATAGTTTGGGTTGGAAAGGACCTTAAAGATCATTGAGTTCCAACCCCCCTGCCATAGGCAAGGACATACATAAAAAGACAAAAGTTAAACAGAAGAAATGGTAATCCTTTCCTTCATTAAAGCACAGACAGAATTACTGAGTGTCTCCTGAAAAAACTGTGACTGTTCCTGATGTTTAATGAATAAGTAACCTTCATCTCATGAATAAACACTGGTATCTCCGTTGTATTTACTTGAGATTCCCTCTACAATAGTAAGAATTCAGCACATCTTACATAGTACAGGATTTTATGCATATTGGAGGATGGGGAATTAAGGAGAACAACAACAAAGTAGAAGTGTAAATTCAGTAGAATTCTATTGCAAAGAAAGGAAGAAAGAATAGGAAATTAAAGCCATCTTGCCAAGTGAGATTAATAATTCTTAACAATCTACCTAGAACACCACAATTCCAGAGTAAAATTTAGGGTCAGAAGACTATGAGGAGCTAACTTGGCCTTCTGCATTGTGTAGACCCATGGTTTCATCCAAGTATTTTTGCAATGAACTTGGTAATTCATAGTTAAATTGCCCCATATCATCTTGAAGAGCACAGAAATCATACTTCAAGAAGACATTCACGACTAAGGAAAATTTCATATTCCCTGTGAGGGAGTCATTATTGCTGAAAACACACATGCTACATGTAGATAAATTTTTCCTAACAGTCATGGAAGTTTATAACATCTTTTCCTTTGCTGAAATAAAAAGCCTCTTATGTTAGATCTTACCTACTATGAGGCTACAGATCTACTATAGATAATACACCCTGAAGTGGAGAGATGCTCCTTTTTCTCTAATAAAATGGAATTTTGAGTCAAGCTTTTTCCAGAACATAATTTTTTCACAATTTTCTTGTACAGTCTCCATTGACATAATAATTTTACTCTATAGATGTATTTATTGAAAAATACATTTGTTATTATGAATGTTGGTAATGTGAGAAATCCTTGATAGAATTGTTTTGGTGGCAGAAACCTTTAATCTAACCATCCTTGAGAATTACCACAAAACCATGTCACTCACACAGTCTTTCTGACATACATAGAATAGTTTGGGTTGGAAGAGACCTTAAAGATCATCAAGTTCCAACCCCCCTGCCAGAGGCAGGGACACCTCCCACTTACATCAGGCTGCTCAGTGCCTTGTCCAGCCTGGCCTTAAACACCTCCAGGGATTGAGGGGGCATCCACAGCCTCTCTGGACAACCTCTTCCAGTGTTTCACTTACCCTCACCCTAAAGAATTTCTTTCTTATATNGCTCCAGCCCTTTGATCATCTTTGTGGCCTCCTCTGGACCTGCTCCAACAGCTCAATGTCCTTCTTATGTTGAGAACTTCAGAACTGGACATAATACTCCAGAGCAGAGTAGAGGAGCAAAATCCCCTCTCTTGACCTGCTGGTCACACTTCTCTTGATGCAACCCAGGATCTGGTTGGCCTTGGCTGCAAGTGCAACTAATGGCAACAACACATCTCAGTGCAGACCTGTCAGGCCACATCTTTAGACTGGTACCAAAATATTACTGAATTCAGTGATTATGTAAGTACTGTTTTGCAAAACTAGGAACTGGCGGCTAACTGTTCATGTTGATGCAAACATCACCAGAGGCTTCCTTGGCTGAGGCAAGACTGAAGGAAAATATGCTTAAAAGTGAGAAGGGAAGTGAATCCAAGTCTGCTGGCAGATGTTCCTAGTGAGATCAGAGCAGTAAATCCACACACCACAGATCTATGCAATTGGAAAACACTTATGTATAGTTGAAATGGCAAAAAAGATTTAACATGACACAAAGGGACACAACCCAAAAGCACAGGCAGAATTTATCCACTGCTCTTGTTTGTCTTTCCCTGCTGAAGTCCAGCCTCTCTATTCACTGCCACATCCAACTGTGCAAATGTTAGATAAAGGAAAAAAACAGCTAGTGTATTTTGAAACAATTATTCCAGAGGAATACAGAACACTTAGTACTATCATATATGGAAAAATTTGATAGAGAGCAATTCCACTTCCCTAATGGAATAAAACTTCTAATTCCACTATTTGTGTTCCTCTATGTACTGAATATCATTCTGTTTTCTTATTCTGGCAAGCCAAAAGTGCAACTGTATCTGCAGAACAGAAAATATTTTGTTGGAAATTATCTTCAAATAACTTCCCCTTAATTTATAGATTGGAAACATTGAAGAAAGAGTAAATAATAAGCTAGAAGAAGGTAAACCAGTGAAAAGGCCACCCAGGACAGTAGTTTATTATTATTCTTTCCCTTGTAAGGTTGAACTGATAGTTCAAATTGGGATGAGGTCCACATAAGCAATGCACAGTTCTAATTTTAAGTTACTCATATATATGCAGCAGTACTGTCTAGTAAAATTTCTCAGTCACAGTATTTCAGGGTTTCTGCATGCCAGCAGAAACATTTTAATGAGAATATACCAGCTGATGTTGTCTATTAAATCCGACATACTCTTTTCCTCTGTACATCCCAGGGTCTCTTTGCTGGGCACCAGTGTATCCACACAGGTAGCAGAAATACTCTTCTCTGTGTAAGTCTTCCTCAGGCTGTCTTGGGAGCTGGCAGGCTCATTAAACATATCCTGGGTGGAACTGGAGTCAGACAGCACTGCTGCAGTGCTATCCTGACTCCTCTCTGCAAAAGAGATAAAGAAGGAATGCATCACTTCATCCTCAGCAGCCTCTTACCTGCACCTTGGTAACTGCATCACCACACATCTCTGCAAACATCTTACAAGCACAATACAGAATCCTTAACAACCCCTAGTTCTGTTATTTAGAAGTATTTCTTTTCTTTTAAGTTTTCCCCTTCAACTTATCATTTTCACCCCACCTCTTCGTGCAAAGAAATTAAAACCTCAGTCTTCTTTTCCAGGTATTATTTAACACTAACATAACAGAGAGCCCTCTGCCCCACCGCATTTCTGCTAAAATCTAATCCTGGAATTAGATTCCGAAGCAATGATGCTCAACTTTCAGAAGAAGTTAGGCTGGTAAGGACACAGTATTTCACCTATGGTCCTATATAATTTCCTGGGTTTACTGTGTCATTTACCTTAAAGAGCACACAATACAACTCTGAGTCTGGCACAAGCAAAGCTCAATTGATAAGAGAAAATCTGAAGCAAACATACAAATTACTCAAGAAGGACAGAAAAATCAGTATCATGAGAGGGCAAAAACTTACAGGAGTGCTCACGGATGCCATATATCCTGCAGTTGTTAGATGCTGTGCACCAAATGTTCTGAAAGATGATTTGATATGGCAAATAAACAGTCCATCAAAGAACTAGATGTGGGATAGACAGGAAAGCTCACAGACTTCAAGGCAGTAGACAGAGTAGAAGGGTGAACACTGACTCCTGAGTACTTTATACAGTCACAACTAAGCTGTTGATCTGCTGATAGCTGTTACAGCACAGAAGTTATACCAGATCCTGACTTTATCACGGGAGATAAAACCCACACCTCATAACAAACAGGCAAGAGAAAACCTTCCATCCATATCTAAAATCTGCTTGATATCACTCAAGTTCCTCTGCATCAAGGTTTATTGAAGGCAACTCTGTGTGACTAAAACTGCAACTCAGTGACTCCAACAGAAAGATGCAGTCATATTCCCACTGAGATGGGAAATTAGCATTTATCTGTAACATTATGCCAACTTAATTCAAATTTCAACAAAAAATTCCAGTACAGGCAATTGTCTCTACACCTGTAGCCCAAAAGATTAATCTCCAGTTTCTACTCAAGATAAAGAAATTACTTAACCAAGAAGTATGTTACATCCATTGTCTAGGCACTTCCTCTGCTATCTCACTCATTTTCTTGATAAGATCAAGGAAAAAAAAAAAACCTACAAAAAGCAAAAGCCCTTGCTTTGAGATGAGCTGATAATTTAATTAAATTTCTTCTGTTCCATCTGAAATGCACTGCCTATGAATTTACCAAGATAAATCCCTCTGCAGACCTTCAGCTTGCAGATCAGGTTCAGCTTATGAAGATTCCAACAAATTTAGCTCAAATTTGATGCACTCTGTAGGCTTTTCACAGCCACACAAAAGAAAAACCTTCCCTTTCATTGAAGAGATCTTAATAAAACTGTAACTTGCAAAAAGAATAGGAGAACAGTGTTTGCTTCCTAATTGGAAGTTATACAGCTGGTTAATGATGACAAGTTTTATACAGAAAGGATATAATTATAGAGACTGGAAAGAGAATTCTGAAGAGAGGTCAGTCAAGCTTTACAAGATTCATTATATAAAGCTTTCTGTTGTACAAATAGGTGCTACTGAACTCCTAGCTGGCATCAGGAAAAACATTTACAGTGTCTCATATCTCCCAGGATTATTTTTTTAAGGGAAGTTTCTGCATCTGTGGCAGAGAGGAAGAATTACTCATCTAAGGGAGGGGGGATTTTAAAAAAAAAAAAGCAAACATCTAAATGCTGTGCTAAGCCTGGAGGTCAGTTATGATGTGTGGGTTATGACAGACAAAGCATTAGAATGAAAATCAAGAACTGCTCGACCAATGTGAGAGTGATACCACATCACTAGGAAGTGACACTAATTTCTCAGCATGCAAACACAGATAAATGATTTAGCATGTGAAATTTCAAGTGTATGCACCACAGGGAAGCTTTTCCTGATGGGGAACAAGTGTAAATACCTCCTTGTAATTCACTATTTAGATTTTAAATGCCTACTAAAATGACTGAGGCATGTGTGTTCATTCTCCTTTTCTTTCAACATATTAACTATTAAAAAATAACCCTTAATTATATTAAGAGTGGGCTTCTTAATCACTAAAAAACGGGCAGAGAAAGACTACTATTGAGATACTGAGACACCTTATTTTAGATATTTTGTGAATGCAGTGGATTATTTTAAACTAAGTGGGCCTTATGACAAACACCAGGGGATTTCAGAGATTAGCAACAGCCACCAGTTATTAGTATTAATTTCTCAGAAGTCACAGAGGAGGGGTAAAGTTCCAGGGAATGGAAAACACAGTAATGCCTATCTTTACGAAGGATAGAAGCTCAAAGCCTTAATCTTTCACAGAATTATTTAAGCATAAATAACAAACTCTTTCTATAAGCACCTAAAAGATAACACAACCAGCAGGAGAAAATGTGTGTGTGAGTATGCCAGCACAAACTGTAAAGAATTAAGTGATTTTGAAACCAAAATGTTGTGCTATTGTAAAAGCAATTCAGCAAACCAGCACATTTGAATGTATAATCAGGAACTTCACAGAAAAAGTATGAAGGAGTCTTCCTGTTCTACTGAGCACTAATGAAAATTAAGCTTAATGATGGTATTTGGGACCTGCATATTAAAAAAAATACACTGCTTAACTAGAATGAATTCAGAGAAGAGGAGAAAAAAATTATGAAATACTAATGAGATGGCATCTGAGAAAAACAGTGAGAGAAATGGACTCATTTGTCTTCAAAGAGATGAGGGAGAATTTCCAAATACATACAATTAACCAAAATACAAACACAAGAATTGCTCTTCATATTCACTAAGTACAGAGCAAGAAGGAAAATAAACTAGAAATTAGGAAGAAAAAAAAAAAAGGCTAACTGTTACATGCAGTAAAAGCTGCATGGAATAACTCTGCAATTGCTGTAGGTTTTCAAGGACAGGCAGCCAAACAGATGTCACTTGCTGGGTTACCCAAGATGTGCCTTAATACAAAACAACTCTGCCAATACCTAAATGCTGCAGCACATAACACAGCACTCACAGCAACTTCACCAAGCCACACCCTAACTTTGCTTTTAAAAAAAATCCACAAATTTTTCATCCATGAAAAGTACTACATGCTTCTAGCCTAACTCACAAATTTATCTAGTACACATACACCAGACAGACAAGCAGCAATTATTTTTACATTTACCACGTTATAAAGCTCTTCCTTCATCTGTAAATTGATTGTAGTTAGCTTGATTAGTGCTACTCAACCTGCATTGGCCAAAGATCAATCACATAATCTGAAACACTTAAGAATTCCAAATTCCCAACTGTTCTTCTCTGTCCTTTTCAAAAAAGGCCAATCCAAGGAAAATACCAGCACTTTATATTTCTACTATAAAGACAATTTAGTGCAAGTCAAATTTAAGAATTAAAAATAAAATACTGGGTTTAAAATATTTTGTTTACCTAAGGTATTTTCTTACTTCCTCCATCTGGCAATAGAAAAAAGCTAAGCTCTTCTGAAAAGCTAAAGTGATCCCTCAGTTATAAGCAAATGATAAATCAAGGACTAAATATTCTTCTGAGGCCCCTTCCTGTAAAATTTCCCATTACTTCAAAAGCTAAAATAAAAATACAACTGGGTATTAATGTCCCAAAATTATTATCTGTAGTGCAAATGAAGAGAATAGGGAAAAAGGACTACTAATCTGTTCATCAGCAACAAAATTCCTATTAAAATATGTCCTGATACCAGATTCTCAATTGGGATTGTTGCAGTTTGTTTCTTTCGACAATTCTAAGTTTTAGGAAGCTTTCAAACAACCTGATGAGCCGAAATCTGTATTTGATGTAAAGTTAGGTATTTTATGTTCATCTGTAAAGATGGCATTTGAAAGCTATTTTTTTCTAATAAAGTTATTCTTCCTAATGTGACAGCTTGTGACATTTCAGAGACCTCTGTGCCAGACTGTACCACCTACTTGGTCAATAGGTGAAAAAGAGCAGCTTTGGACAGAAGATATAAAAAGGTCAAAAGGGAGGATCTTGCTAACTTTCCAAGACATTAGTTAAAAAATTCTAATTATTACCAGAAAGATGTTGCTGGGTAGAAACAGCTTGTATATTCATATGTACTGCCAAGACCTTTCTTGTATCACAGTAATTATCCAAGTGACAGACAGGATCTTAAAGTCACTGCTAGCACTGAAACACATCTGCCTGTGATAGTAGAAAAATACCTGCAGTCTATTTCACTTAATTCCATGCTTCAGAGCATTTTAAAATGAATCATATGACGAATGAAATAGGTTTACTGCGCTGACTTAAAAAAAATCCCTATTAAACCCCATTCTTCCTTACTAGAAGAAGCCATTAGCATGTCATTATCACTGCTTTATTAGCATTCAGCAAAGAGCCTGCATGCCTACCAATTAACAGTAAAAAAGTTGTGTTAAACTAAAAGACTACTTTAAAATGCAACAGGATAAAAAAGGCTCAATATTTCACAAGCTGTCACCCTCCCTGTTGTGGTTTGGGCTAAGCTAGCCACTAAAACACACCAAGATATGCCCTTTTTTACTTCTCTTCAGATGGACCATATGTCATGAGTCTTGTTACCTAAATCATATCTACACAGAAGGCTGAAGGAGGGAAGAGAGAGACAGTGATGTGTTAAAGTGTCAGCAAGCCAAACTAGCAGGCATCCAACCCTAATGACAGAGCCCTCACCACCAAGCAGGCTCACCAAGTCACATCACTCATGGTCCAGCCCATGGGGAGCTGAAGAACAGCTCCATGGTGCTAATAAAAAGTCAGAGATGAGTGCCACAGAAAGCTCTTCTGAAGAGCTACATCCTCATGCTAATCGAGTTTAAAGTAAAGAAAAATCCTGCTGCACAGTTCAGAGCTCACAAGGAATTAACTGTGAATTAAAAAACCCAAAAACTTGTCTTATGCAATAAAGGTGGGCTGTTGGGTTCATAGACTCTCCTAATCATAGAATAGTTCAGGTTGGAAGGGACCTTAAAGATCATCGAGTTCCAAACCCCCTGCAATTGGCAGGGACACTTCCCACTACATCAGGCTGCTCAGTGCTTTGTCCAGCCTGGCCTTAAACACCTCCAGGGATTGAGGGGGCATCCACAGCCTCTCTGGACAACCTCTTCCACTGTTTCACTACCCTCACCCCAAAGAATTTCTTTCTTATGTCTAGCCTGAATCTCCCCCTTCCAATTTACATCCATTATTTCTAGTCCTCCCATCACATATCCTATTAAAAAGTCCTCCCCCTGCCTTTCTGTAGCCCCCTTCAGGTATTGAGAAGCTACTCCGAGGTCCACCCTGAGCCTTCTCTTCACCAGGCTGAACAACCCCAACTCCTTCAGCCTGTCCTCATAAGGCAGATGCTCCAGCCCTTTGATAATCATCCTTCTTTGTCCTTCCTTCCTGCCTGGTCCTGTATCTCCCCTCTTCTTTTCGCTTGTACCTGTGAGCATTTCCCTTTAACAGCCTGTAGTCAGAGACACTACGTATCACACAATTCTCATTCCACCCAAGACAGAAGACAACATTCAGGTCTGTATCAAAAGGCACTTGCACATCATCAAAACAAAAAGAACTGCAGAGATTTACATGGCAGATTAGTTTCCTGAGGACAGCAAGTCCTCAGAAGGTTTAAAGGGAGTTCTCTTATGAGTCAAAGATGAGAGTTTGTGTGTGAGCTTTGTGTGGCTGCACTGAACATCAAAAGAATTTCAGTTACTTGCAGCCCTATCGAGCTGTTCTTCTGTCTTCAAGTGCAGAGCCACAAAGTTTCCCATCAACATTTAATCAAATCCTTTGTACATAATCCCACACTAAATGCCATTGTGATACTTTTTCCTAATCAGAGAGGGGTTCAGATGGGGAAAGGTAATAATGAAACACACTGCAGCTGATTCATTACTATATGCAGGCCAGTATGCAGTCCCCATGAACATCCAGTACCATGTCATAGAGAAGGATACCTACTCAGATTGAAAGATCTCATTTTGAAGGGTGAGATTTTAATGTACCAAAATGCAATATGGATGTTCTTTTTATGCACAGGAACATCCACTCCATCTCAGAAGGTTATTTAGTTTGGCATGAAGGACAGCCTGCTGCAGAAAGTTTCTCAGAGATCACCTTTGTCTCATCAGGATGTGGAGAACCCCCGCTTACAAAAACAAAACTGTGCATCTTCAGAACATTTGCAGAGTTACAGACCAACAAACTATGAGGTGAGACTTCTCCCACAGCGTGAAGCAAGTAGCCTTTCCCAGTGAGTTTATCATGCAGGTTTTGCCAATTATTAAAAGCAAGCCGTGACAGGTAAAAGCAGGAAGAGAATGCCTGGGGAACAGAGATTTGTATAGAGGTTAGAGGCAGCACGGGCAATATTGGTTGCAAAAGCAAATTGAGCAAAAAGACAAACACAAAAAACAACAATCACATCTAGCTACACACAACATACTACATGGCATGGATGAAGACTTCAAACAATAGGACACTTTGACACTGCAATAGCAATGGATTCTGAATACATCACCTGCAAACCACCACAGTAATGTGGAAGTATCAACACAGCAAAGGCATATTACTCAAAATCTCCCAAACAAAATCTCAACACCAATCTCCCACTCTACTTCTTGGGAAACACATTCCTCAAAATTTAAAAGAAAAAAAAAAATACTGTAAATGCTTTCTGGACTAACTTTAATGCTGAGCCCAAGACTTATATCATAGAATAGTTCGGGTTGGAATGGACCTTAAAGATCATCGAGTTCCAACCTCCCACTACATCAGTCTGCTCAGTGCCTTGTCCAGCCTGGTCTTGAACACCTCCAGGGATTGAGGGGGCATCCACAGCCTCTCTGGGCAACCTCTTCCAGTGCTTCACCACCCTCACTGTAAAGAATTTCTTTCTTATGTCAAGTCTAACTCTACCCCCTAGTTTTAAACACTTGGTACTACCTACATCCAGCCTGTATAAAGGAGGCCAGTGAGCAGGTCTGATTTGGTAGATAACACCAGCCATTTAGCTGTGTGAGACATCCCAGTGATATCCCAGCTGAAGACAGCCTTGATCCTTGCTGCATTCCTCTTTACTTCTGTTTCCTATTTTGCTCTTAGAAGATAAAAAGAGCCTAAATTGCTACTACCAAAAGCAAGTTTTCACTTTGGAGAGTTACAGAACAGCAACAGGCAGGGGTGATGACACAAAAGACAAGATTAACTGAAGGAAGGAAAAGACTCTGCTGAATGGAAGGACAAGAGAAGAGAAAGGAAGCTGCCTATTTTACACACATGACAGCAGCTAGTCAGCCAGCAAATAACACCTGCCACTCAGCAATGCTTCTGTCTCCTGGAAGAAGATATATGATAGCAAATGCTAGAAGGAAAAAGTTTAGTTATTTTACAGGCTGTATTTACTGATTCCTTTCTCCCATTTCCCTTAACTATATGACTAAAAACTAAGACCAGCATTCACTGGATATAAAACTTTACAATGCTCTCAGCTTTAACACTTCCACTCACAGAATGTGCTGGATGACTATAGAACTATAATGATATTTGAATAAAATGTGTCCAAAATAAGTCTGACCTTACAGCTTTACCTATCTATAGGTGAATGCTTGCAGAGTCCTGGGATTTTAAAGAACAGCCACCTGGCTGCACAGTAATTCTCTTCTGCTTCTAATGAGTTTCCTGCACTAGAAGTCACATTGTTAGATGAAAAATCCAACCAGCCAACCAAAAGAAAAAGAAAATCAACCCTCAAACCAAATAACCCACCAAAAAATTAATAGAAAAAAAATAAGCCTCAGAAGGAACCACAGGAGCTTAGCTACTTCATTCCTTTTTCCATCAGGATTAATTACATCTCCATCAAGCCTGGCAGATGGTTGTATCACCACTTTGTAAAGTCTTCTGGTGTGAAGTGTTGTGGTGCTACACGATCTCCAGAGACTTTTTTGTTTTTGCTAAATACTATTTCCTAATACTACACCTCCACTACTTTCAAATGTCCAGATTGAAAGTGTAATTTGAGTCTAATGTCAGCTATCCTGAATCACATGGACATGGAAACCCTGTTTTGTCCCTAACTCCTCACACAGCCTGCACTATTCAGGTTACATGGCTGTCCTGTCTCTTCCCTTGACAAATCCTCCCAATTCCTTCTCTCATTCCTCTGGTGTCATGTTTTCTTGAAGCACAGCACCCAGAAATGGCCTGAAGAGGTCTCAGGGGTCAGCAGTGAAAGGGATGTTTTGTTTGCTTCAGGTAAGATATGAAGAGACCTTTGCAGGTAAGGCTCTTATTTTATTTATGGAAACATAAGATCAACAATAAGGATACCAGAGTAAGAGTAAATAAAGAGCACTGTCAAGCCTCAGAATGAATAAAGATCTAGGCTGAATTTAGGCCACATGCAGACAGTTGTGTTCGCTGTCAGAATGGAAAGAAAATAATCTAAAGAGAAGTCAAATGATGGATATTTTCTGGCTATTTTTAGGACAGCTACAATGGAAGTGCAGGCATCGGTTCTCTTCAGTGATGTGATTACATGTAAGATGTCAAGAGCATTTTACTTCAAAAGTATGGATTTTAGCCCAAGTAAAATGCAAATGGATGCAGAGGGACAGGCAAAGTATATGCAATAACAGAAGCAGAAGACCCCTGAGCATTCTTCAGCCTGTTAGCTCTCCCTTCTAACAACCCTAAGGCACAGGTTTCAGTTTCCCAGGGCTCTTCACTATGCTGCATCCAGAGTTTACCTATGACAGCCACCTACAAAACTCTCCCAATGGTGCAGGACTTTGTAACTCTGCTTGTTACAGTTCCACACAGCCCTCTTAAAGACCACCCCAGCTCTGCTTCTTCAAGTGGCTGACATTTTGAACTACCCTGACAGCAGCAAAGCTCAGTCCTACCTAGGCTGAGGTGGCACATCCAAGAACTGCCACTTCACCTCCAGCAGAGGTAGATGTTCCTCAGCTTGCACCTCCAGGCCCTAATATCTTACTTTGAGTGAATATATTAATGATACATTGGAATATTTTTCTGGCTTATGTACCTGCTGGGAACATCTCAACAGTCCCCAAGATCTAAGCAGATGTAGTCTCAGGCAGAACTGCTTCTAACAGGGAATACTGTTTAGAATATATTTAAATATTTGCTTCCTTCTGTGTTTTCTTTGTCAAAAGACATGAGAAGGCTAACATCAGAGCCCCATCTCTATGTAACCCAATCACACTAACATGCTACATGATAGCCAAACAGTCCAATCAATTACTGATTGAAATGTAAGCATTAATAAGATTACTTTTTCACTATTTAATTTAGTGAAAGAGATTAAGGATTTTTTTGTCAGTTTCACCAAGAATTATTTGCTGTGGAAAAGGAATAAATTTACTTTACAGAGTTTCCAGATATATAACACTTGTTTCAAAATATGTCAATAGTTATTTACAAACTACTGTTCTTCAGGAAGTGACAATAGGAAGCAGCCCACCCTCCAGAAATAAATTCATCTCAAGCAGAGAATTTCTGTGGTCCCTGCTCCATTCTATAATACACTAAGCTATACACTGCAGGTATTTTATTTCTCCTTCTCATAGATTCAGATGCATAGAAGAGTAGAATCAGAATAAAATTCCTGGGCAAATAATAATGTCAGGTTACTTAAACAACAATTTAATTTCTACTCTACATGTATATTGCAAAAATCTTCAATAACACCGTGGTCCCACCCACCATCTGCATTCATCAGTCAATTATTTGATATCACTTTACATCCTATAGAGATGAGCTGCTAACCAGTCATTGGAAATGACAGAGAAAAAATTAAAAGATGAAATCTACTGCACTGTCATGCAAATCACTTCGTGCTCATACACAATATATTCAAAACAGTTGCCACCTGCCTCCTTCAGAAAAGGATAATACTCCTTCGTTTTGCCTTAACAATTTATCTTCTTTCAGCCACAACTCAAATTTCCACCTGGTTATTTCACACAGGCTTTGAAATAGCATCCAATCTTCTGAATATTGGACACTGATCTTTCCCAATAAGCTCAGACAAACATTTACTGGAGGAGGGAATAAAAAATTAGACCAGGCTGGACAAGGCACTGAGCAGCCTGATGTAGTGGGAGGTGTCCCTGCCTATGGCAGGGGGGTTGGAACTTGATGATCTTTAAGGTCCCTTCCAACCCAAACTATTCTAAGATTCCGTAATTCTATTCTAAAAATCAATCACTGCAAATGCAGTCAACTACAAACTCCTCCTCTCAACATGCCCATTTGGATTAAACAATAGGTGGCAGGTAACAACTTTGAATTCTATATTGAAAGCTCCGATTATTCTATTTAAAGCACTGAATTTATAAAAGTAATGAGCTTCAATATTGCCCGTGTTACCACAGACCCATCACCCTCCTTGAAATGAGCAGTTTGATCATTCCTGGTCAAACCCCCCATGATTAGAGCACCTCACTGTGCTGCCAGTATTGAGAACAGGGACTGTACCGTCCGGCGTTGCCTGCTGACGGGGTTTTTTACATTTGACGTAATCGTGGTCAACTGGAGTGGCTGTGTAAGGTGGGGATGTCAGACCTGGACCAGAGGAAGAGGGGAGGGAAGTCCCAGGGCCTGGTACTGTTCCAGCTGAAGAATGAGAGTCTTCATCAATGATGCAAACTTTTTCCCTGGTAAGGGCAAGAAAGTGTTAATGAACATAGTAGGGATATGCACACAGAACAAAAAGGAAACTGCTTGTTCTCATGACATTTCCCACACACTCACTTTTCTGCAACTTTTGGAGTGTTCTTCTCCTCACCCCTGGCAAATGGTCCCTCAGAGGCTTCTTTCATGAAACTAACAAGTACCTCGGCTTCTACTCCAGAGTCTGGTTTCCCCACAAGTTTCAAAATAGAAGCATGAAGTCGAAAGTATACCTAGAAAACACCAAAGACCATTCATCAGTATAGCTCTGCAACCTATCAAGAATAACCTCTCTGTAAAAATTCTTCTCTGCAGAATTTAGTAAAGAGTCACCTGTTACCTAAACCTACCTGAATAGGACGTTTCCTGCCTTTGAAAACTGCTTGACAAGATGTGAGCACTGCAGAAACCTTTGGAATACAACAATGAAAGCAGAACCGGTCTGCTTGGAAGCAAGACACCACTCGATATGTTCCAGATTCTCTACTTTTATCACTCAACACACTGAAAGCATGAACTTAGGTCTTCCTAAGTACCAGATGCTCATAAAGCCCATCCATGTCTGACTTTGAGAAAAACTGTGAGTAGCTCAATTCAGAAGAGGAAATTCTGCCTGTCTGTGCAATGCTGATACTGGATACATGCACTGTCTTCAAAGCAAAACCAACCTGAATAACAGGCTCTATTTCATTCTCCAAGTTAGTCTTGTGAATGTGGAGCCCTCAACACAAGAAGAGCTGTTGGAGTGGGTCCAGAGGAGGCCACGAAGATGGTCAAAGGGCTGGAGCAACTGCCCTATGAAGACAGGCTGAAGGAGGTGGGGTTGTTCAGCCTGGAGAAGAAAAGGCTCAGAGGGGACCTCAGAGTAACTCATCAGTACCTGAGGGGGTCCTACAGAAAGGCAGGAATGGATGTATATTGGAAGGGGGTAGATTTAGACTTGACATAAGAAAGAAATTCTTTACAGTGAGGGTGGTGAAGCACTGGAACTGGTTGCCCAGAGAGGCTGTGGATGCCCCCTCTCTGTTCAAGACCAGGCTGGACAAGGCACTGAGCAGCCTGATGCATTGGGAGGTGTCCCTGCCTATGGCAGGGGGGTTGGAACTCGATCTTTAAGGTTGCTTCCAACCCAAACTATTCTATGATTCTATAATTTCCCAGATGCAGAGCACCACGTACACATGCCTAATAATATGAACTAATAACTAATATTACCATGACATCCCTTATCTGTAGAGAATGAAGTTTCCAAGCTTATTTATTTGATTTTCTTTACCTCCAATGCTTCCATGGCAAGTTCTGGTGGATTATGGTAGTGAATCTTCTTTGGATATCGGGCAGCTTCCTCATGCAGGTAATGAGCTGCCTGTTTGTAGTGTAGCAGATAGACCACAGGAGGCTGTTTCTGCTTCTCTGCAATCTTCCCCAGCATGTAGTGGATGAGCCACTCCTCTTCATCACCATCTCCCTCACAGCGAGATGCTGAGGTAAAACACACCTTGGCTGTCTCCAACATACTGTCTCGACGCTCTTCCATCTGGGATCAAAACATTGAGAATAAAAGAATTCACTGTGGCTGGGACAAATAAACTCTAAAAATACACTCTGGCATAAAAAGTGCTTAAACAAGGTACAGCATCTTAAACATTCTCAACCAAAAAGCCACAGAAAATATCCAAGCAATCGAATACATCATGATAACCCACAAAATGTGTTTGTGGACAAGGTTTTATTCATTCCAGTAACTGCTGATGCAATTAGCCAGAATAAAACAGACAGATAATAAATAAGACAGATAATAATAAATAAAAGTGCAATAACATGCATATAAATACCAGTCTGAAAGATGACCAACCATATATGTGTCTACAGGAAGTAATTTTACTGCTTTTTAAGGCTTGCAGATATCTGAATTCTTGAAAGAAAAAGAACTGATTTGCTTTATTCTGTAATTAAAATCTGCTGGAGTCACTATGAACCACTATTATTTGTGAAGAGATGAATTTCACCTTGCAAGGCATCTATAATAGCGAGCTGAAAATAGCAAGAATATTTTCTGCTTTCCCCCCAAAGAGATTAAAACTGGCAGCATAAATTAAGGTTAGCTACCAAAAAAAGTCACATAAAGAACTAGCTCAAAAAATGCATTAATGTAATTTTCTCTCTTTGAAAAATTTCACAGATTTAAATTGTTGGGCTATAACAGTGTCCTAAGTACTTGCTGCACTTCAAGATTTAAAACACAGCCTTTCCTCTCCCAGATATTTTGTAAGGAGAATAAAATAATAAGGATTTCATGTATGAGAAACACATCCTTGTAAACATATCTCCTGGAAGGGAGATTACATTGTTCAAAGTGATCTTTAATTGTAATAGAGCTTTTCTTAGTAAATTCTGCATTTTAACATATTCACTTGAAAGAAAGAAGATTAAAGTAGTTGTGAATAAAAAGTCTGACTTAATCCATAACTTCAGATGGCTTCTCTGTGTTGTACATTTCATCTTTTAATACAAAATAACACCCGGTATTGCCCCTGGAAATCTTCAGCCATTCCCTCATAGGCAGCAGGCCACAAAACAGTAAAACCCAACTTCCCACAGACCAAAGGCATAAGACAGAGTAACTTCATTTTCTGAGTAGTTAGTTTTAGAGCTCTAGGAAGTTATTAACAAATAACTCAGGAAGGAAACTCTAATATTAGCTGTCACCTCAGACATACTAATAAACCACTTGTTCTTTAATATGCATACTCATGTTGTCTTTCTCCTCTGAGGGGCAAATGCTGGTGTCTATGGGAAGTGCAGGTAGCTCTGATGTAAAACCTTGTTGTAACCACATTCTTCTGAAAAGGGAACAGAGGTTGTCCCCAGTACCATTGATGACAAATTCAACATGAGCCAGCAGTGTGCACTCGCAGCCAAGAAGGCCAACTAAATCCTGGGTTGCATCAAGAGGAGTGTGACCATCAGGTCCAGAGAGGTGATTTTGCCCCTCTACTTGGCTCTGGTGAGACCCCACCTGGAGTTACTCTGTCCAGTTCTGGAGCCCTCAACACAGGAAGGACATTGAGTTGTTGGAGCGGGTCCAGAGGAGGGCCACGAAGATGGTCAAAGGGCTGGAGCAACTGCCCTATGAAGACAGGCTGAAGGAGTTGGGGTTGTTCAGCCTGGAGAAGAGAAGGCTCAGGGGGGACCTCAGAGTAACTTATCAGTACCTGAGGGGGTCCTACAGAAAGGCAGGGGAAGGACTTTTTAATAAGATCTGTGATGGGAGTACCTGAAACAATGGATGTAAATTGGAANGGGAGGTGTCCCTGCCTATGGCAGGGGGGTTGTCTTTAAATCTTTAAGGTCCCTTCCAACCCAGACTATTCTATGATTTTCTACAGTCCAAACAATAACAGTTTCACAAATCACAGACAATTCTCAGGAGCAGCAATTCCTTTTTTCTTTCTACTTCCAGTTGTGGACTAACCATTATTTGTAGAATCATAGAATGGTTTGGGTTGGAAAGGTCCTAAAAGATCATCTAGTTCCAACCCCCCTTCCATGGGCAGGGGCACCTTCCATAGACCAGGTTGCTCAATGCCTCATCCAGCCTGGCCTTATAAGTTTGCTGTCCCAGTAAATATCTAAAAAATGTAGAAAAGGGGAAGAATGTCTTTAGAAACAACAGATGACAGAGACAGAGACAGAGCTATCAGAGTAACTCTCAATCTTTTCACTATTTAACTATGCATACACCTCAGCATTTTCTGGAAACATGACATTTACAGAAAGGTAAAGTAAATATAATTTCCCTTTCCAGAGGGCTACAATAACTTTGTGTCATCTTTGAAGATAATTCAAAGATCAGGCTCAAACTAATTTTACACAAGGAAGAAAAAAACCCCTAAATACTGACTTGACACCAGCAGCATGTTTGAATGAGTACTAGAATTTCCCAGATTACTAAGTAACCACTCAATCTAATATGGGGTATACAGCAGGTAAATATTAAAAAAGTTATTACATTAGAAAAGATCATTGAAAATATTGAAGAATTTAATATTGCTCTCAGTCAGACCCTACCTGCTGCTCCACTTCAGGTGGGAGTTCTGATTTCCACTGTTTAAGCTGCCTGGATGCAAAGGAATGCAGGGCATAGGAAATGGTGCCATATTCAATCCACAAGGAGAGATTGGAGCTGTCAATCTCTAGAGCTCTCTTGAAGCAATTGAGGACAGGAGTTGAGTGTTTCCAGATTGGGCCATCACTTTTCAGCTCATTAGAGTTCAACTTGTCCTGAATACGACTCGCTCGAGCCAGAGCCATACCAGCCCAGGAATCAAACCTGGACAAGAAAGGGCACAACATGTGAACAGTTCCACCCCTCAGCATCATACACTGACAAGATTTCTTCTGTTATATCCCCAACTTCCTCTTCTCTTCATCATATGCTCTCTCAAAAAATATGCTCTCCAGGCTGGACGAGGCACTGAGCAGCCTGATGTAGTGGGAGGTGTCCCTGCCTATGGCAGGGGGGCTGGAACTCGATGATCTTTAAGGTCCCTTCCAACCCCAACTATTCTATGACTCTATAAAATACATTTCTGCTATCTCCTCCTCCCTTTACAGCCAAACAGGGGCCATACAGCTCAAATCATACTGATTTTACTAAAAATTAGTTTCTAATAAAGCACTTCCTCCAGTAACTGTCGCATGTGTAAACCACAAGATGTTTATTTGCCAGGATAGAAAATATTTCTAATGGCAGCACTCCCATCAATTTCTTTTCCCAGTAATCACTTCATCCAAATCAAACATCATCAACCTTTATTTCTGCAGGGCAGATATTACACCCTTGTATTGTTGGACTAAACTGTGAATGAAATTTATCATATAAAAACCATCCAAAAATCAAGATGCAATTACATAAAAAAACCTGGATGAACAATAAAGATTCTGAGGGGATCATGTAGGACCTGGTTTATTAGATCACTGACAATCCAATCTGAAGAGCATTTTCCTTATTCAGGAACCTCACACTAACATCTGGGGTCAATAGCTCTGGAATTTTTCAGTTTCCCTATGAATATAACACCATTTATGTTAACACTATTTATAATTTCTTGCTGATTTCAACTAAAAACCTCTTTCTGGGTCAAGTGATCTCAAAAGTCAGATTCCTGAGAGGAATGGAAGGGCAACTGTAATACATGACATCCCAAAAAGTAACATTTCATCTCATGCACTGTGCTACCACACTGAGCATCTTCTGAGCAATAAATGTCACACATTACAGTAAAAATTCATTCTTCTCATTCTATGAGTTTAGGTTCTAAATACCACAACTATACAGAAAAATAGGGGCAGGAGGCAGGGGATGGAAATCAGGCTTCAAATAAAAGGTTTAGCAACCTGCTAATCACAGTTCCCAGATTGAAAGATTCAACAATATCAAGTTGCAGCTATTTTCTCTGTAGATTTCATGAGCGAAATTGCTCTGTGCCTTCCCTTTCCCTTTTGTCTCTGATATGTGATTGGATTTCAAAATAGTTTTCTTGTTTCAAATCCATTAAACTAGGGGTTTGCCATTGACCCTGATCTACCTGCTTCAAGGAAAACTAAAATAGTCAATCTAATATATGTAAATTCTGAATTTAATCAGTAAATTTAAAGATTTTATTTCCTTTTAGAAAACTGTTGAAAACATACCTTAATTTTAAGTGTTTAATCTTGGTAGTATTCCAGCAAGTTGGAAAACGGTATGAAAACAGTTTTTTTGCTTTAAATATCAGTTTAATGCTTGAGCTTGTATTCCCTGAATATTCTAGAGCAGCAAGATGAATGCTTTTAGAAAGATGTTGGCCTAAATAGCTAATGCTGTTTGTACTACAGCTGTAGTATTTAAACTGAGGTATTTTTCAATCCTTGTCTTGTCTGAACACATCAAAATAAAAAAACAAAAGATGCAAAAGAGAAATAAGGACTCTCTCCTTGCCCTTCACAGTTATTACTGATTTTAATTAAGCTTCCCTGCCTGCACTCCTTTTAATTTTATAATTTTTACTTCCAAAAAATCAAATATCTAACCTAAGCTCTTGGTTTTATCTCATTTGTTGGGTTGTTTTAGTGATGCCCTTAATTATACAATTGAGATCTGATAATGGATTGTGGGAAGCTCTTTTAATTTGGTGGTTTTGTGGGTTTTTTATCTCCAAAAACTAATACAAATATATTTTGTTGTCTGCTTCTCAGTACGGAAAGAAGTGAGAATAAAGAATATGCAGCAGGATTCAGTAATACCAACCTGTTTGGACAAATGCAAATGTCATGCATGTAAAATTTAATGGCCTTTGATTGTTCTTTGTTCTTGAAATGATAGTCTGCCAGGAGATAGTACAACTCAGTCACCACTGGAGGGGAATAGTCTGCACCATCTGGGAGAGATGGTGCCTGAAAATAAACAAGAGAATAAAAGTTCACATTAAGCAAAACGTTCATATTAAACCAGATGCATATTTGCTTTTTCTTTGAAGTGAACATAGCCTTTCCAAAGAACATAAAGCTATTGAATGTGAAAGCATTCCACTGATAGAACCACTAAGGAATATTTCCCACTGATTCCATATTGATCAATATTGCATCTTGCCATTCCAAGACTAAAGGCTTTAGTGGTGTCATTCATAACTCATTTAAATATGAGGAAACTCAACATCATGGAACAAATCATTCCCCAAACCATCTCAAAGCCACAATAAAAACAATAATTTTGACTCCTTTCAATTTTTCTTTTTTTTAAAGAAATTATACCTTGCCACATGTTCCTTCAATATAGGCAGATACAGTATCTAGGCTCAGCATAGGCTTGTCTGTTCGAGGAACAATTGTAGCAGTCTTCTTCAAAAGGTTGGCTAAGTCAGCAGACACAGTACTGGTCTTGTAACTGTCAAATTCTGGAAGAGTTTTAGGCTTAAAATATTCAAACATAAATAAAGCATCTTCCCACGTCAGATCAACCTAAAGAGGGAGGCAGATGAAAGGGGAAGGAAAAAAAAATTATTTCAAATTTCCAAAATTTAAAGTCTACTAATAGTAAGTTTCTATGGCTTTTCTAGTTTGTAAGAACTTAAATACTACTCTAACAGGAAATAAATTCAACCTCTGAAGATCAAAACAAGTAATGGATTCTTTAGTTTAAGTCTTTCAAAAATACAGCTTATGGATACAAAAGACTAAGATATTGTGCTGCAATTCAACGTGTGTCACCGAAAAATAAAGAAAATCTACTTACGGTTGCTTGGAAAAGCTGTTTATAAGCAAGAATCAATTGTTAAGCATCCTGAATGACAATTAGATCATGGGTAAGAAATGAAAAGCTCCACATCTTAGGTTTCAAACTCAAGAATAAATGAAATCTGAATAAGACAAAATTCTGAGACTCAAAAAAATCTCCAAACTCTCTGCAGAAAGCTACTTACAGGATTCATTCCTCACTTCCACATGAACAGTTACCAGATATTTACCACTGCAGATTTTAAAATAAGGTACAGTATAATTTACTTGCAGAATTTTAACAGTGGTTTTTATACTTCCATAAACTGCATTGCTGGCTGTTCATTTCTTTTTCCTCAAGTTTTTTTGCTTTCTAATTTTCCCTCAAACTCGAACTTCTCTGTTGAAAACAAGGAATTCAGGGCATAATAATATCAATTTGTCAACCAACAGTTGCAAAATGGCAGACTGGAGTGAATAAGACTACACTAGCATTTCATTTCAATTATCTGACTATCTATTTTTATAAAGGCTACCACTTTTTAGCATAATTTACTTGCAGAATTTTAACAGTGGTTTTTATACTTTCATAAACTGCATGGCAGGTTGTTCATTTCTTTTTCCTCAAGCTTTTTTGCTTTCTTGCTTTCTAATTTTCCTCAAATTTGAACTTCTCTGTTGAAAACAAGG
>VZTY01019464.1:4329-19953 GCA_013400935.1 Turnix velox
TTACATCTTGGAAAAAAAAAAAAATCACACTAAGCTTCACCTCCAATTAAGCACCAACCTAAATGTAAGGTTTAGAAACAATGATCCAGAAATATCCAGAAAAACAGAATGTGTGTTCAAAAGGGGAAAAAGTATTCCACAGAAATAATAACTTGCAGGCATTATTATATGCCCAGTATCACTGCAAGCTCCTAACCAGCAACTCATTCTCAGGTGTCTCAGTGGGAACATGGGTTTAATTTGTGGGAAGCTGACCTCTTTTCCAATCTCTCCCAGGCATTATTTTCACTGAGGAGATTTTGGAGGGGTACTCTGTTCTTTATTTAAACGTTTGCCAACTGCTGGAGGAGACGATCTGCGTCCTGACTGTCTCCTCTGGTCTTTGGGTTGTCCAGGATGTGACTTTGCAGGAGGAGGTTCTCTGTTTTTCTCTATTGTTTCTGTGGGCTTTCTTTCTTCTTTGCCACATGCTACAGTGTTTGGCTTCTGTTCTTTTTGGGGTTGCAATGTAGGAGGATCCTTAGTTGTTCTCTGGCAAATTTCGGCGTAACTAGGTTTTTGCAGTTCCTGGGGAACCAAAAGCAAACAAGACAGCAGAGTCAAACAAAGCATCCTGAGAAAATAATTCCTTCTGTGATTAAATTGGAAGGGGGTAGATTCAGGCTAGATAGAAGAAAGAAATTCTTTACAGTGAGGGTGGTGAAACACTGGAACAGGTTGCCCAGAGAGGCTGTGGATGCCCCCTCTCTGGAGGTGTTTAAGTCCAGGCAGGACAAGGCACTGAGGACTCAGATCTACTGGGATGTGGCCCTGCTTATGGCAGGGGGGTTGGAACTTTATGGTCCCTTCCAACCTAAACTATTCTGATTCTATGTTTAAAAGAGGTTAAGTCTTTCTCCCAAAATATTTCTGCACTGAAACATGCAGACAAGGGCTTGAAGTTCACAAAAGCTGCAGACAATAAAGTTGACAAGAAGGTAAAATGCAAAAGAATGCAAAAAAACCGAGGGCAAAACACCCTGATTCAAGCAGACTCTAAACCAGCTGAAAGGCAATGGGAATACTCTGGCTTAAATATCAGCACATGCATTAATACTTTTACCTCAAGGACACTACCAAGAAGAGAATTCAGATAAAAAGCTATCATTCGCCAAATTATTTTGAACACTTTTGCATTATTAATTGCCAAAGCATATCCTGAAAATAATCATAAGGCCACCAACACACATATTTAAGGCTGTTGGATTAACCAACACTGTTAGCAATATGCTGCTAAATGCAAACAGGATCACTAACAGAAAACAAAGTAGTAATATCACTTACTGTGGCAGTCCCATTGACTTGTACCGATTTACACGCAGTGGTGACTATGAAAGAAGAAAGCCTTTTTGTGCTCTGTGTCTCTCTCTGCTGTTTCTCCACAACCTTGGAGTCCCTGTGTGGATTCAGCAAGAAGCCAGGCTCATACAAAGTGAAACTTCAAGAGAGATGATCAACCTAATAATGAGTCTAAAATTTTATAGTCTGACTATAAGAAGTTACAGGCGTAATTTGGCTGGGCATTATGACTAGCATAGAATTTAAAAACGCTAGCATAGTAAAAATAAGATAATCCTATGGAACATGACACTACCTGTAATTTGTTACATTCTGGCAGCATTTAGTTATTCATTTATCTCACTCCCATTACTCAAACACCTCCATTTGATTTGCAGGTTCCAAATGAAGTCTTACTGAAAACTTTGATTATTATATTACAGGCTGAAGGAGTTGGGGTTGTTCAGCCTGGAGAAGAGAAGGCTCAGGGGGGACCTCAGAGTAACTTCTCAATACCTGAAGGGGGCCTACAAAAAGGCAGGGGTAGGACTTTTTAATCAGATATGTGATGGGAGGACTAGAAATAATGGATGTAAANGGACAATGGTACTGCCCACACATTTCCAGTTTACTCTCAATGCCTCAAAGCTTCAGTGAGGTACTCATTAAACTCTGAAATACCTGCAGGGACTAAATCACAACACTGAACTTTTGTCTGCTGAAAGATTTTTTACAACTAAATCACTGTTATGATATTGTTCCAAAACTAAGCTTTATTGCCTTTACCTCAAGAACAGTACAGAACAAAATATTTCTTTCATTCGGATTTTAATAATAGCTATTTAGAGCCTTCTGACAAGGGAAAATGCAAACATGATTCAGAGTAGAATAACTACAGCCATGTAATTAAGTGCTTACTCAGAAGACTGGGGTGGTGAAGGAGACCTTTCGAACGTCCTGGGCAATGGAGAAGAAACTGGCAACAACGGCTCTCGAGGAATCCCCAGTGGAGTAGTGTTTGTACTTGCATCCACATTAACGTTCTGAAGGAAGGAAAAAAAAAGGCACAGAAGGGCAATAACAACAACAACCAATTAACACGGCTTTCCTGAAAATTAATGTCATCAGGAAACAGTTTGCAAGTGGATTTGTGAGGGCAAATTAACTCGACAAATATACAAAAAGATCTTTGGTGTTGCAAGCTTTTTCCTTTATGATTATTTAGAAATACAGAGAAACAAATCACACACCGTGGTTCTTTCTTAGAAAGTTGGGGGGTTAGTTCCCTTTGGGACACATCTGGATTACAAGATCACTTCTTTCAACTAGGGAATTTTGCTTCTGCTGGTGACAAAGCCTACTTTGTCACATAACTGTAATTTACAAGGCAAGTTTCCTATAGTTACACATCAAAATCCCATAACCTTAAAAAATAATAGTTTTTGTAAATTAGAATGAGATCATAATTTATAAGTCCTTTCCTATTCTAGAGTATGATTTGCTACCAAGAAAAAGAGTTTTTTTTCCAATAACCCTCAAAAGACTCTTTCAGTGCTGTGCTTCCAGGTAGGAGCCAAATAGGTTCATGATGCACCATGAATTTAAAAGGACGCAAAATAAGGATGGAGTAAGAAGAATTTGTGTCATGAAAGAGCTATTTCTGACATTTATAATTACTTTGTTTGTTTCAAAAAGTGCTGTGTTCTTTGTGCTGCTTTTTTGACCTGACTGACTCCAGAAGCAGAACAGATCCTGGGAGAGCAACAGGAGAATATCAGCACAGAAGGAGCAAGACAGGCACAGACATCCTTTTCTCCCAGTCCAGCTGGTAGTAACAAAGGTAATAACACATGAGAATCCTGTGCCCAGGAAGCACAGATTACTGTGGTAGATCTAAGCTTAGTTTTACTCCAAGTAACAGTAAAACAATACAAGGCAGATATCACAGAATCACAGAGTATCAGGGATTGGAAGGGTCCTCAAGAATCATCTAATCCAATTCCCCTGCTGGAGCAGGAACACCTAGACCAGGTCACACAGGAAGGTGTCCAGGTGGGTTTTGAATGTCTCCAGAGAAGGAGACTCTACAATCTCTCTGAGCACCCTATTCCAGTGCTCTGACACCCTCACTGCAAAGAATTTTTGCTTTTATTTCTTATATTTAGAAAGAAAAGAACAGCTTTTAGAGCTTTACACACTATAATAGTGTGTGCAAAGGCTTGCAATTGTAAGTTGCTGAGTGTTCTGTCCTAAGTTAATCAAAATCTCTAGATACATGGTTAAATGTGAATAGTGTCAAGTCAAGCAGGTGCCATTCTGAGGAGAAAACACTCAGCCCCTGATCTGCCAGTTATAAAGTGCTGTGCTGCATCTAGAAGAACACCACAAATATCATAATTATGCTTGATAACAACTTGGAAATCACACAAGTCCACTCAGCTTCTGTACTCTGGACTTGCCCATCTATAAAACAAGAGCAGGACTGTGTAACTCTACTTCAGCCCTTGGTAACTCTGCATTGGGTGACATGGAGATTGAGATCAAGGTGAAAAGCAGCCTGTACACATTGGCAAGAGTCTAAGATTAACTGTGTTTGCAGTGGAACACAATTGCTCTTTGGAGTCACTTGCTGTTATCTCATTCCTTATTAACACTGACAAGGAAAGACAACACAATCCCTTTCTTTCACACAGTGGTACAGACTAACTCATACCAGCTGTTAAAAGGAAACTGGGAAAAAAAAAAAATCAAAGGAAGCTTTTAATGTAACATTGTGCTGTCATAAAAACTCAGTGCCTTATACTAAGACTGCCTCTGTAGGGGAAAAGTGTAAGTATTTTATAGTAAGTATGAGATTTGTAATGGGAGAAGCAATGGGTTTTCAGCTACAGCATCAATATAGCAAGTGCTATTAAAACCTGAAAAAAAACTGTCAGAAAACCAATTCAGGAATAACAAAGGTAAAATACTATAAAAATAGATAGATCTTGGCCAAAAATAAACTGCCATCTGGAGGACTGACTGACAGTATGTTAAACACTGGCATTGTCCTGCACATTCCCCCTAAATGCAGCCCTGGAGTGCAGCAGTCCCTGTTAGACCTTGCAGGAGAAACAATAAAGGGCTTTTCTGGGCAACTACTGTTTTGGTTGCAGGCTGGCCTGACAATTCCCCTTTCCTCTTCCAACAAATACCTTCCCTACCACTTCTAATATACAGGTACCAAAGGAAAAACTTCTGTTTTTTTAGAGACTGTTTATAGAGATGAGACATCAGAGAGATTTTGGCATTTCATGAGGTTGCTTTGCCCTGCTGCACCCAGGGTTAACTTATTTGGTTATGGTATAGCTAGAAAAAAACACAAGTTACAGTAGAGCTAGCAAAAAAAACCCAATCTAGACTCCCACAGCCTAGACTATTCCACAGTGCCCAGGGTTATGTGAGTCTTGGGGAACATACTGTAACTGACAGATGGCATGGCAGAGACAGTTCTGAGAATGAAATCTAAAAACAGCTCCTCAACATTAATTTTCAACTTGATTTCTACTACATCTAGAAAGCAGTGGTTGCCAAATCACTCTGGTGTATTTTTATCTCTCCAAGCAATATGACAACACTGGGATCCAGCTGGTTTTGGTTGTTCCAATTACAATGTCCAGTCTGCTGAGATTACATAGGCAGCTTCTTTATATTTCAGCACTTAAAAAGTTTGTCTCTGTCAATTTAAATTGCTTTATACACAACTCAGAAGACTTAGAAATAGGAAGAAAATTTCACCTATGTTTACTTGAGTCTGTAAAACAGCCTGAGGCAATAATGAACAGCAAAGAGCATATTTCTAATCTCTATTAACATCGACTTATATTAGTGCGAATATTCCACACCATTTCAGTGGGAATACCCAACAAATCCTAAGACTTAAAGTGAAGAAGGCAGAGGCAGATAACTTGACTGCTGATTTTTAAAAGTATTTCTCACAACCCACGTAAAAACCACAACTTCTTTCTATGCATAAACCACAAAACCTGAAAACAAGACATAAGCAGTTCTTTGTTTTCCCAACAAAAGCAAACACTGGCTACTCACTCGTTCTATTACCACACTGGCCAGTCTGTTTTCAAAGAGGTCTTCGGTCTTTAAAATGCCAGCAGCCCCAGGTAATGGAGGGAAGCTGGATAAACCCAGTTCAAAGCTAGGAGATGGAGGTTTTGGGAGTGGTGGAGACTGTGTTTGGCCTCTCTGTAAGAGAAGTAACACATTGAGGTTACTGTGCTGGATGACAGAAGGACATGAGACTCTAAAATGTATTTTGCATTTGATTTACATCTGTGAGAGACCTCCCTCATCCCACCTACCAAGAAAATAATACAAAGGAATAGAACATTTTCTACTGTTATCCCTGAAATATTTAGTAATTATTTAAATGGCATGGCATAACTCTTAAAAATTTCATATGCATACACTTTAGCAATATTGGTAGAGTAAGAAAAGTCTTCCCACTGACCCTTCCTCCAGGATGGGAGTTTACAAAGAAAGGAGAAGATACCGGTCTAGGTATCACAAGATAATGAAAAGATAAAGCCCATTCAGGTGCAGCTAGTTAACACTCTAAATAAATGATGAGAGTCAACAACAAACCTTACACCATGTTCAAAGACATTAAGACAGCATTCCTTGCATGTTGTGTAGGCAACAGCAATTTTAATCACATTAACATGCATTTGTATGGCTGCTTTGCAAAAAGTCAAAGCTTAATTAGAAAAATTACTCTCATTTCAAATTGAATCTAAGAATAAAAAGGATGTGCCAGGCAAAAAAAGACTGGAGTGCACTACTACAGTTAAAGATCACTGTTAAGGATTTGTAAAGCTAAATTCTATTCATATTTGAAAAACAATTCTTTTTATAATGTGCTGTAAAGGAAGTTACTCATTAACTTCATCAACACCATGTAAACAAAGAAGTAACTGTTTCATGACTGTGCCCAGACCTGTGCTAAGGCAATCTCTGCCTTAGCAGGAAACCTAACACAAAACACTGAGATAATTCTCACCTTGAAAGGAAAAATATTTATGGATAAAGAGTCAAGATGGTTTGAATACAAGAACAATGCACCTGGACAGAAATATGCTGCATTATTTACTGTTTTTTCCACCAACAGATACTCTCCAGGTCTTCTCACCAACTACAGTTTATGTGACAAGAAGTGTGCACATGGAGGGAAGTAAGGGAACAATATATAGAGGAAAGACCAGCTGCAGCTCCTGGGACTGCTACTGACCCAGCATGACCTCCAGAACATAGCACAACAGCAATAGAGGCTGCAAACCTCCAAAAATAGATGTCAGGTGACCTGTCAAAGGGTCACAGAGACACTACACGCAGCCAGCTCAAACTTCAAGGGGAATAACTTTTTTTTTTGTTGTTACAGCAATTCTTCAAATCACAGCTCTTGGTTTTAAGGAGGATTGAAGCTCTGCAACAGATAATGTCTTTGTATTTATTAGAAACTTAAAGGTACATAGATGAGTCCTAAAAAATCCAACATATTAAGAAACAATCAGCATTAATATCTTAAATGAGTGAGACTTAAATGCATTTTAAGCTGGCAACTGCATAAAATGTCTCAAATCAATCTGTTGTGACTAACTGCCTTACAGACTCAAATACAAATCAGGTCAATAAGGCTCATGGTCTCTCATGTAAGCATGCATGCTCTCTATATTTTTTCCTTAGGAAAAAGAAAAAAAAATCAAAAGTAGTTCATTAAAATACAACTGGTTGCAGTGAGGTTCTCTCTATCTAATCACTACAGCATCACACAAGAAACCAAATTCTAGATTAATTTACTTCCCCAGTCAAAAAGGGTCAAATAAATTTACATTTTTCACTTCAGAGAGAAACATCCCACAGAGTTGTGGGTGTGCAGCAGCTCTCATTTCTGGGTGATTCATGGGCCAGAAAGAAGAGCCTGGAAAGAACCAGGCTGCCCAGGCTGCAATTAAAGCCTGCTGCTGAGAGAAGGGAACAGTGGGTCTCCAGAGAAGTCACGTCTACCAGTTTTACATTCAAAGTTAAAATAACCTTTAAAGTCAGCTGAGTCAGAAGAACCTTTCTGCTTAGTAAAAGCTTCCCAAGGAAATGTTTTCACTCCAGCCACTCACTTTATGCCTTACCTGTACAACTTCCTTGCTCTTTAAAAGGCAAAAAAAACATCAATAGGAAAACACCAACCTAACTCAAGCACACAAGTAAGAATCCTACATGAAATCTGACTTCATGAAACTTTCAGAAGTTTGACAAGAACTAAAAGCAACCCAAGGAAAGGATCCACTCTGTACTTTCCAAACTAAAAGCTTCAAGTCCCCTTTAAAGCCACACAACAACAGCAACCACAAATAGACAAATTCAATTACTCCAGATCTTAAAGAACATGTTACAGCTTGTATGAGAGGGGAAGAGGAGGGGGAGGAAGGGAAGTGGGGCACTATTTTGCAGTTATAACATAAAGAAAGAAGTAACCAGGTTCAACTTCATGAATATGCCATGAACAGCAAATGAATGGCTCTAGCAAATCAAGTCCTACAGAAAAGGATTTTTTTTTCCTATATAATGTCTAATCCGGTCTTCTCAAGTATCAAAATATTCACCCTGAATTTAAGTTTATACAATGTGCATTATTTCAGTATTGTTAATGTATCCTTATCAAGTGGTACTTGGAGGGGCATTTAAGAAATGGAACCAACGACTTAAAAACTAAAATTCTAGCTAGACTTTATGACACGAAGATCTATAAAATCTTCTCCAAAATCTATGTGAACAATAACCAAGTAAGAAGTGTCTTGAATTTTAAGTTAGCTATTTATCTCTCAGTGTGTGCTGACAAAACCCCACTAAGATGGGAAATTTTTCTACCATAAAAGAGCAATTTTAACTTTTTTCCTCATTTCTGCATTAACTGACAATCTGATATCCAAATACAGTAATTTATGTGACTTTAGTGAGCTGCTGTCTTGTGCCAACTGTGACATGCAATAACTTATCTCAGCTGCTACCCCACATAATACCTGCACTACTGCCTCTTTGCCCTACTTTTATGATAAGATGAATAATGAATCATGAACACTCACTGTAAACTTGTCCTCCCTCTTCTTTCGGTAGCCATATGAGTTTTTCCTGAGGGAAAGAAATCAGTTATCAGAATCTTGCCTATAAATGAATGGAGGTCAGTTGGTGACAACAGGAGAAATTAATTCAGATTGCTATTTCATCCATCTTCACTCTAGACAGGTTATTAAAAAAACATTACAGGCAAAAAAATTTCCAGCAACCTCTGTTTAAAAATCAAGGTTTATATGTCAATGTAAAAATACAGTGGTCACAAATAATTCCTGCATTAAATGCAGCTGTCAGTGCTGCATTAAGGCTTAGACAAAACCTTTCAATAACAAAAGTAATGGTTTTATTATTTTTTTTTTAAACTTAACTTTGAAATAGATAACTACTTTCACATCAGGTATAGCCCCCAAAAAATTTTTCAGTACCCTCCCNCATCAGGTATAGCCCCTCAAAACATTTTCAGTACCCTCCCCCAGTTCAGCTTTGGGCAAAGCCCCTCCAAGCAGCAGTTAATGCCTTTTAAGTTTCAATAAATCCTCCTTCTGTTACACTTTTAATATTTTAAATGCATTTAATACCAAAACATCAAAATAGAAATCCCAGTATTGGCTACTCCTGTACATTTTTGTCATATAGTTGGAGCAACCTTGTTACTCATTTTCTTTAATTCCACTTTCACCAACTAGTTAGAGCATAAACTAGATTTAGAGAAGCATTACAACTCCTCCAAAATGCCCACTTAATTTTGCAATGATACAAGTCTAATACAGGATTCATCTAAAAAAGTCTCAAGTTAACTTCCAATTCAGTAAGTCACTCAAAATGTGATTTACTTGGACAAACACAGTCATCATTAAACAAAGCTGCACAGTACTTTCATAAAGCACTGACTAGGAGTGTATTCTACTTTAAAATTTTAAAAATAAGTCTGCTAAATTCTCACATTATTATCAATTTTCAGCTCTCCAGGTGGTATTTTTTTTAAAACTGCATAACAGTAATTTTAGTTGCATGCAATCTTTTCTTCCTCTTCCTCCTCCTCGCCAATGCCATCATCTTTGTTGTTGTGAATCTCTAAATTTGAGCTAAATTCTGAAAAAACTAACAACAAGCACTCCCAGTATGGGTTCAGGTGCACAATCCACACTGCTGAATGATGGAATGGCAGCACTGCTCCATTAAAGTCAAACAAATAACATGCAAACACTTCCTTTGGTGAAGGAAGGATGGGGAGGATTAGATCTTACAGCTGTAAATTGTTCATCAGTTGCCATCAATGATTTTTATTAAGTAGAAAACTATGAAAGGCCACTTTGCATTGCTCTACATTTAGTATTCTCTGAAGTACTTTCCAAGATTTTTAGCTTTGAGGAAAGACACTCTCAATTTAAAACAGCGAGGAGAAGAGTACTGCTTCCCTACCTCTTTTCTACAAGGAGGGAATTCAGAAGCAGTAATGCCAGGTTGTTCCAAGGACACAACAGCAGAGAACACTCACCTTCCTCTACCTAATCCAGGAGATGAGTCAACGTTGGTCTGCTCCATCCGACTAGCTCCTACTTCCCTCTTGGTGTAACTGGTAGTAGCATTCTGCACCCGTGTCCTGTTTTGTCCCGGCTGCCGCGTCTGGGGGCTCCTGACGCCATTGATTAAACGATCAGCAGAAAAGTTGAATATTGTAGGACTGTCTAGAAGCCCAGGTCCCCTTTCTGCACTGGGTATTGTATGTCGTATATGAGACTTGCTAGGATTCCTATAAATTCAAAAGTCATTTCAACATATGCGCTATCAGAGACCTCCTGAGGCCCAAGACTATACACAGAATTCAGAAGCAGCAAGAGCTTTAGTCTTTCACTGCATATTAATGATAAACACTCATTTTAATAGATCATGTGAGTTATTAGTTAACTTTTTCACTGTATTCTCAATGATGGTTTTCCTAAAAACTACTGGAAACTGAAAAGATTACATGGATAATCCTGCTGATCACATGCCATCATTCAATTTCACCTGAATACCCTAAATCATGGAAGAGACAACCTAAATCAAGAAAGACACAACCTAAATCATGGAAGAGACAAGCTCTCAGCTTTCTGACAGTCCATATACACTGAGAAACAGTACCTCCACTAACAACAGGAGCACTCTTTATCCTCTGGACCTCACTTAACCTTGCACCAGGTTAACTGTGCAAGTTATTTTCAAGTTAGCTGGTGTTATTAAAACCAGCAGATTAAAATCCCATACATTAGGTAATAAAATATTGTGGATGTTGTTAAAAGATGGTTAACTTGCCTGTGCCCGGGAGTATAATGTCTGAGTGTAGTCAGTGGAGAAGCAGCAGGCTTGAAGGTTGGAGATGTGAATCCACTGATAAACCCAGTACTTGGAAATGGTGTCACCTAAAGAACACACTGCATGTTCAATTATGAACAAACTGAGTAGTAGTTTTTAACTTAACACTGTATTTTATGTCAAACTATGCAGGGCAATACTTAAAAGACTGGCTCAAACAGCAAGAGAACATTTATCCAGTGCCTTGCAATCACCTTAGAAGATGCTGCTTTTTGAGAAGACAGCTTCTACACATTTCTGAAAAGTACATAAGAGAACTAAAGAACACTGAGCCAAAATTCTTCTCTATAAGTAACTGTTTCACACCATACTATGCATGATTTCAGAGTAGAGAGAATAGTTTGTCAGAGAGGCTGTTTAAGCTGCACAGCCTTTGTTGTTCTCAATTTATATGTAAATCATTATTAAAAGTAAAAAGGTAATTCAGTTCCTCATTCTACTTACCTTTCATAACATCTAAATAAAATATAGAGAATAAAATGTGAAGTGGATCATAAAATCATAGAATAGTTTGGGTTGGAAGGAACCTTAAAGATCATCTAGTTCCAACCCCCCTGCCATGGGCAAGGACACCTCCCTCTGATTCTTTTCATAACTTACCACCTTATTCTACATGTGAATTACCTTCTTGACCAAAGAATCAAGATTAGCAAAGAACTTCTTTGGAGTGGGTGCATATCAATGACTGTCTTGTATTATTAACAAGATATCTCAACACCTGAAGCATGTTCATAGTGAATTCTCCAATCTCACTAGCACACTTTTCTAGAAGTATGACTGACTTTCATTCAAGAAATGTGATTAACAGCAGCAAATGCTTCTCTTCTCCCTCCGAAAGCAACTAAAATGCAGAACAGTGAGACCTCTGTGTAGCACCCTTTCAACCCTTGTTTATATTACAAGAAACAGCTGTGATTAAGACTGTTTCCTATAAAGGTACCTTTAAGCTTGTCCAACCTTCCTTGCAAAAGCTAAAGCAAACCACTAAGCAATGGAAAATAAAATTTAATACCAAAGCTGTCATGCCAGAGCACTGTTAGCCTAACCTCGCACACATGACAGAAAATGCTGCCTCTGGCTCCAAAAATAGGTCATGAGGAGTTAAAAAAAGTTATTTTAGGAACAAAGTTTCACCAAAGTACTACTTTGAAGTGCTTTCTGCTTTAACAGTTGCAACTTAAAGGCTACAAAATTCAATCAAAGCCAGGTAAGCAACTACCAACCCTGAATAATGAAGAGTCATTGAACATAAAGGAAATCAATTTTAACTCTTTGCTCAAAGGGACACCAGCAACATTGACTACTTCTTTCTTTTATAAGCATGGCTAATCTGTCTTTTTGGTAGCAAAAATTCTATTTTCCTATATTAAAAGCATCAATTTGCTTTCTCCATAGAAGTCCCCAGAGAAGTCACCTTGCTCATCAAGATGTATCCTTATTTTTTTTTTATATAAATCAGGTCTTTCAGAAAATGCTACTAAGCATGTGATGAAAAAGCAGGTATTCTTGGAATTTTGAAGACACATTACCACATTAGAGTTTCAGAACTGTAAGCCCACACTACTGTGTGTATTTAAACTTGAATTAAAGATGAGATAAATCTCAATATTTCAAACTAAGCAGATGAGGAGAGAAAATTCTGTTATATTTTCACACAGGTCTCCACATGCAAACTGCAATGTTGTCTCATGAAAAATAATTCCATGCCATTGGTCCTCACGGTCCTTATTCTCCTTTCTCAAGTAATTTCTACTCAAATATTGCCCTTTCCAATAAAAAAAGCATCACACTACATCAACATACCCAAAATACAGCTACCCTAGTACAATATGCTGCAAAGCACTAGGAGGCAGAGTTCTTTTTTTGGTTTGATTAAGAAAGATCTTTAAGTTCAGGACTAATAAAGCTTTCTGGGGTTCCCAAAGTTTCAGGATGACAAAGGGCAGATACATGTTTATGCTTTGCTTGACCATGCAACTAATTCATCTACAGTCAGTTACACCAATTCTAGCAACTATATCACTACCCCATAGCCAAGCTATGCAAATAGTCACTCTGAGTTGATCTAAAGGAAGAGTCACATCCACTGCTTCTTAATAAGGTGCCTTTCTCCTGGAATAACATCACTATGTCACGTTCTCTTTTCTCCCTTAAAAGCTTTCTCTTGCAGAAGCTCTGTGTGTGAAGTGTCTAGTTTGGCAACTTTTTAATTAGCTTGCTGTTTGGTACACAGGAAGTCTGCTCAAGTTTGCTCAAGGCCACTTTAATCCTCTGCCAAAAAAACCTCTGAAAAGCTGCTTATTTTGAGGATTGCTATCCTAGTTTCTCTCTGCTGCAAGGAAAGGGGTATTTATGTAGTGGAGAAAGAGGTAGAATCACCTAAGTGTTCTGATCATTACAGAAAACTGGTCTTATCAGTTTTTGTAGAGTAACAGTTTAAAAGAGGCTAAGGATGGGACTGTCACACTGGATGAGAAGATGGAAGGAGCATCTCAGGATGCAATACATACCCCATTAGAGTAGGTAAGGACTTATTGCTGCTATTCTAGCTCTAAGGCTTATGGGTAGCCCTACACCTTCAAGGTTTTTTTTAATTAAGCAACTTTAAAAGGATTTTTTTTTAATTGTCAAAAAAAGATGCACTTTTGCTGCAAGAATATGCCAAACTCATTGATCTAGAAGTTATTTTCCTGCTGGGAGATCAACATACTAAGTTATCCTTACTTATGCCATTCCATTAAGTTTACTCAGCACATATCAGAATTGTCTTTTCTGGTATTCATGGACATATTCTGCAGATCTAATTTCTAAAGAGGCTTTTAACCATTACTAAACAAGTCTTCAAAAATTATTTCCTTTGGTTACAGTTGATTAATAATCTCCAATAAAGAACTAAGAGGTTAAGAAAAATATCCCACTGCTATCTGAGACCAGATGAAATTTTCATATAATTTTCTATACCATGGGAAGACTTCTGAAGAAAAACTTTTCAAGAATCATAGAATAGTTTGGTTTGGAAAGGATTTTAAAGATCATCGAGTTCCAATCCCCCTGCCATAGGCAGGGACACCTCCCACTACATCAGGCTGCTTGTCCAGCCTGGCCTTTAACACCTCCAGGCATCCACAGCCTCTTTGGGCAACCTGTTCCAGTGTTTCACTACCCTCACCATAAAGAAGAATCTGTATCCTAAACTTCAGGACTTGTTACACCTTAAAGAATTCATAAGAAAACAATCCAAACTTTGAAAAGGCTCCAAGTGTTTCCTCATCAAAAGACTTACCAATGTAGGGTCAAGGTAGCTGTGTGTGGTTGACCAGGTCTGAGGGCCAAATAAGCTGTACAGAGGAAACTGCTGATGAGGACTGTACACTGGAGGTAAGTAAAAGGATGTTGTGTAACGCTGCTGCGTGTACAAGTTCATATCCAGAGGTCTATATCCATTCTTTGGCAAAAATGTGTTTATAGCTATTGCCTTTGCTTTTATCCTTGCCTGCAAAGGAGATTAAGTTAGTTACTCAAGTAGTCTTTGAAATGAAATTAGGATGGTCCAAACTAGCAGCTTGCAAGCTTTTACTGGACACGTGTCAGTCACTACTTCCTCCTTCAAGGAAGGCAGAAACAGCTGAATGCTTCCCCACTGGCCTCATTGGGTTGGATGTACAACCCCTCAAAGAGGAAAAAGAAAAGTAAAATGGCATGTGCTACATTTCAAAACCCATATCCAGGTCAAACAGCTGCTGAGAGTGGATCACTTTAATTTAAAAAAAAAAACAAAACAGTGAATGCCCCCCCCAAAAAAAAAATTCATAAAGCTCCATATACCTTAATTGGTTTTCCTTGGAAAGTTTTCACTTCTTCTCTAAGGTATCTGTAAGCCTTTAAAGAAGAGAATTGTAAAATTTGTCAAATATGTTTTAAATCAAGCAACACAAGCTTTGACAAGCTATGACTAGCACTAATTCTTGAAGTGCTTGCAAATGTTAGACTATAGAAAACTGGGTTGGGTAACCTGCATTTGGCAAGAATTAAGTCATCACTGCAGAAATACTTCAGTAGCATTAAAACAATATTTTCATTCTTACAATTGCAGCATTTCAATGTGTCACACAAAATATCTGTGCTCTTAGTACAAGCAATTACAGCTCTGGCCAGGGAGCCCTGATATGAAAATGAGATAAAACTCTTATGGTGTTCTATTTAGTAGTACTGCTAAGTGGGTATGAGCGAAGGGGAAGCATTACTGTTTCTACTGTTTGGGTATGAAAATACCCAAAATAGGAAACTTTAAAAATTGTTAGACATCTGTAATACAGTTTACGACCAGTCAATCCACCCTTCAAGCCACCCTCATTTATTGTTATATTCTAAAATGCTTAAAAAAACCCCCATTACCTGCTGTGCATCAGCTTCCGATTCAAATGTAATGAACCAATTGTCATTATAGGCAAACTCACAGTTGATAAACTTAGGCAAATTGTCTCCTTTGAAAAGTGCTTCAACCTCCTAATGAAAATGTTTGTAGGAAAAAGGGAGAGAAGACAACACAAGAAAACATCAGCTTGAACTGCAGAACTCTGAAACTCCAGGTAAGAAAGACAAGAAGCACTTTCAGGTTTACAAAACAGAATGGACAACTTCAGATCACCTGCAGCAGCTAGGGCTGAGCCTCAGCAACTTGCTGACAACTTCAGCCTTATGGAAACATTATCAAAGATTAAAAAAAAACCCCTTTTAAGTTCCAAGTTTTAAGGTGCAGCAGTGGCATTTTCCTTTCTAAGGCTTGCCTTCCCTCCTATTTCCTAGAATCCTAGAATGGTTTGGGTTGGAAGG
>VZTY01019464.1:20087-32702 GCA_013400935.1 Turnix velox
GTAAGAAAGACAAGAAGCACTTTCAGGTTTACAAAACAGAATGGACAACTTCAGATCACCTGCAGCAGCTAGGGCTGAGCCTCAGCAACTTGCTGACAACTTCAGCCTTATGGAAACATTATCAAAGATTAAAAAAAACAACCTTTTTAAGTTCCAAGTTTTAAGGTGCAGCTGTGGCATTTTCCTTTCTAAGACTTGCCTTCCCTCCTATTTCCTAGAATCCTAGAATGGTTTGGGTTGGAAGGGACTTTCAATATCTAGTTCCAAACCCCCTGCCACCACACCAGGTTGCTCAATGCCTCACCCAGCCTGCCCCTAAACACCTCCAGGGATTGAGGGGGCATCCATAACCCCTCTGGGCAACCTGTTCCAGTGTCTCACCACCCTCACAGTCAAGAAGTTCTTTCTTCTCTCCAGCCTAAATATCCCCTCTTTCCATTCACCCTAGTCCTGCCATCTATCCTGGATCCTCCTCTTTATAATCAATCCAAGGAGCTGAGTGCTAAGAGGATAATACAGTCAGAGACAATTACAGCATATTGACCAACCTCAGCACTATCAGTTTTTCAGCCCCCTAAAGAACTAGGTTTTTCATCACAGTCCTCCCATGAGCAACATGGTTCTATCAAATACATCTAATATCCAAACAAACGCAATAAACTAAGTCTGAGAAACACTGTTAGAAACTATCTAAGAATGCAGTAAGAAACGTGATACATTTGTTGAAATCCAGAAGAAATCCATCTCCCAAACTCAAAGGGAAAAGCTCTCTTTACTGAAGAATTGAACACTTACTTCAATAGGGGTAGATTCAGGTACTTCACGTAAAATCACAATACAGCGATTCTGATTTGGCCTAACTTTTTCTCCCTTCTCATCCACTTGGACTAAAGGCAACGCTAAGAGAGAAAAGACAAAAATATAATTTAGCTGCCAGAAATAATAATAATAATAATAGCATCTTTCAGTGTGCAGAGCTATGGATGGAGTTTTAAAATGCAAAGTTTTTTTTATGCTAAACTTAAAGTCTCTCAAATCATTTAAAAAAAAGGTAGATGACTGAGGATACTTTAATTATGACATACTACTTCAAATATCCACATTCTTCCTGTTCTTCCAGCCTAGAAAATATCAATTCATCAGCTTTTTCTTGTAAGGCACATCTTAATTTTGAATCATCTTAATTTTTTTATTCATAACAATAGGCAGACTTGTCAGAGATTTTCATTCATGTTTTTCTTATTTATACAACTCATTAACTCAATAACACAAATGTGAAATTGCTTTGATGAAACTAATGTTGCTTTATTCTGATGGTCTAAAGCACAAGGTGCTTGCTGTATTCAATGCTTTATAGAAAAAAGATGGCATTTTATTGTTAAAAGCTCAGATGCTAAAATATTATTAGTCTGATCTCAGTAATTTTTCCAGCATTGAGGCATTTTCACTTACATCTCAGCACTTCAACAATCAAGTCCATGTCAGTACTGAGTTTCTTGACATGATCAAGATTTGCTACTGTCATTATTGGCACATACTGATCACTGTCCATCTGTGATATAAGGTACATGTCACTGGCAAGATTTTCTCTGTTGGAAGAGGGAAAAAAAAATTAAAAAAAAAAGAGAATAAAGAGAATGTCACTTTTGCAAATAAACTTGAAACAACTCATCACATACTAGAAAGATTCTGACACTATTTTGTTTTCAGCATTTTCACCAGTTCCCAAGTCCATTCATCTATTTTAGTTCCTATGAAATAGTTGGGTTTTATTTTTTGACTTCACAAAATAGTATTGGCATACAGGCAGCATGTTACCCCCCACAAACACACAGTAATATAATTTTGTGACTTCAAATGACCACTGCCTGTAACTGCTCAAGGAGGAGTATATGGATTAGAAATTATTCTAGGCTATTAAGATGTTTTTAGGATGTTTTGATCTAGACAGAAGCATTGAGAATAATTATGTGAACTGCTATGATGTATCATCCTACACTGGCATGCATACAATTCAGAGATGTTCATTTATCTTTCTTCTTAAAATTGGTCCTTAAAATACAAAAGGGATTTACAGACACACACAGAAAAATCCTTATTTCTAGCAACCTAACTTGAAAAATTATTAGGTTAAAGAAAATTTACCAAATGGCTTAAGCACTTACTTTTAACTTTAAAAAAAAATCAGAAATGGTAAAAAAATTTCACCTGATCTGTAATTACTTGTAACTACTCTGAATTAAAAACATTATATTTGCTTATGTTTTAGGTCTGTAAGTTTTATGTAAAATTTAAATGATACATCAATACAGCACTCTGGATTTTGTGAGCTATTTCCCCCACACTCATCTTTTCCACTCAGTTTTGAGTGACAGCAGTAAAATATACTCACATTCCAAGCCAGCTACTGGATCCTGGCTATGTTTCTTCTATAATTTGCTACATTTGGGTACATACTTACCTAGACAAGCAGAATTCCAGTGTTTTTTTCAGCAATTCTCGCAAATCTTCCTGACCTTCTGGTTGCAAGTGCTCGTTTCCACCTATTAATTAAAATAATTCAGTTTAAATTATGTTCTGCTGTATCTCAATCAAGCCATCATGTCTATTACTGTATAACTAGTAGCAAAGTTTCTCATTTAATAAGTGTTCATTGTGTATTAGTTCACTTCCCCCCAGAATTGCACAGGAACACTTTTAAGACATTCAAAACTATCTAACAGAAAGAAGAAAAGTTGTATCTGACTTCACTTGATAACCAGCATTCTCCAAATATAAAAAACTCCAAGCATCTTTAGAAATGCAGCTACGAGCACATCTCCAAATACAAAAATTATTTAGTTCATGCATCTTCCAGCCTTAACTAACCACTAACTAACCAATTTCTAGCTAAGTGCTGACTAATGCATCCCAACTACTACATCAATGTAAGGGAGGCATTTCATACTTCTGGACTCACTCTAAATTTACATTAATTAAAAGTCTCTTGCTTGTGAAGATAATTTTTCTTATACATGGAAATTTCAAACTCATCACATAGAAAACACTAACTTCAAGGTCCATTATAGCACAGTCAGCTGAAGGTAAGCTAATTGTGGTGGGAGAACTGGTCAAAGATCAGAAATTTGGTGTGGCTTTTAGTGAAGTAAAAAGCATTTAATAAACTGTTACATAAATGTTTATTTTTAAAGATATTTCACACCAGCTATTACCCTCTACAGCATTCCCTTGTCACTTTCATCCTTTTCTTCAACTTTCCTTAACCTTTCTTCTTCCTAAAACTTGTAATTTTCTCTCACTTTGTCCCTCACATGTTTACTCTGATGCAGAGAATGCCAACACTTGAGAAATACACATATTATGTACAAACCACCACTTCCCCACCTCATCTTTCATTTCTGCCCAAAACCTATATGCATGACCAAAACCTTATGCATTTTTATTAATTAAAAAACTAAATAAAACTTAATAAAAATAAAATCCAACAAAATATTTCAGAGTTACTGAAATAAGCAGAATAGATTTGACCTGTTATGTGGATGCTTTGCCATACTATTTTACTCTTGTTAAAAGTTAATTATTTCAGGCACATAAAGGATCTGCTGACAAGTCCTAACACTAAGCTGAGGAGCACAGTTCCCTTCTCTATAGTGCTAGGCATCATATAATTTCCTATTTTTCAGGTAGTTATTTAATATTCCACAATATTAAACTTTATTAATATATAGAGAACTTCCAGTTTTCAACAGATGCCACAGCTGTGACTGCAGTTTTCTTGGTTTCCAACTACTACAGATGCTACAACTGGTCATTTTTTAACACATATTCTAAAACCAGCTAAACACAATGAACAAGGACAAGATCCCAACACATTTTCTGCTTTCCTATTCCTTGTGTCAACTCTAGTAGAAATCCCACAAAGCTCTCACAGACCTTCTGTCCCTTTCAGTGAAAAATAAGCATTGCTGAATCTCTCTGCTAGTTTCTAGCAGCCCTTTTAAACATGCCATCTGGTACAGACCACAGCTAATAATGGTCAAACTGAAAGAAACCATGAGAGTTCATGAAAAAGAATGCAAAGAAGACTAAAGTGTTCCTTATTTTAGCATTTTTAGACCAAGACCAATCTTTCAATATGTTAAGATGATTTCCTGAGATGCAAATGGTATGTGAATTTTACCTCTCAACTGCTTGTTTCTAGTTGGGTCATGTAGATATCTAAAATTAAATTACTGGAACAGGTTGCCCAGGGAGGTTGTGGATGCCCCATCTCTGGAGGTGTTCAAGACTAGGCTGGACAGGGCACTGGGCAGCCTGGGTCTTAGGGTCGTGTCCCTGCCTATGGCAGGGGGGTTGGAACTCGATGATCTTTAAGGTCCCTTCCAACCCAAACTATTCTATGATTCTATGATTAATCATCTGATGTATGGTATGTGGATTCAAAACAACATTTCAGAAAACAATGCTCACTTCTAATCAATAACTGCACAAGCAAACATCAGCATTACCTGTCTGGGTGCATAGACTCATAGTCAAAATGATCAAGAGCCAAAATTAAACATCTTTACTATGGAAAGTGGGTTCAAAATAACATTTCAGAAAACAAGGCTCACTTATGTCTAGAACTTAAGACCCATACTGGACAAGCAAACATCAGCATTACCTGTCTGGCTGGTTTCATGCATAGACTCATAGTCAGAATGATCACGAGCCAAAGGGTTCATATCTGTCTGGTCTGACACTGAAACAGCTGGGGACGGCTCTGGCAGCTCTGTCAGCACCATGTTCTGATGCTTTTTGTCTCCATCACCATTGGCATCCAGTCCTGTAGCAGAGAAGACACATACTCAGAAAGCATTCCTCCTAATCACAGTTAAAACTAAGCTTGAAGTAAAGTTGCTTATACATTTGCATTAATTTTTTTCAACAGAAAAAAATGAGAAAGCTCTCTGCTGAATTTCACTTCTTGCTTGAGCAACAGCCAGACATTGTCACTCCTACCTTCTTTACAAGAATCTGGAGGTTGGTCAGGCATTTCTTCCCAAGTTTTGCTCACGCTACCATCAGTGGCACCACTGGCTTCCAAGTGTAGCATATGATTTCCCCACACTTTTGCATTAGGATTTAACTCAGAAACCTTGGGTGACTCCTGAAGAAAAAAGAAATATCTTTGATTACACACTTTTTGTATGCACAGTTCATAGAATCATAGAATAGTTTGGGTTGGAAGGGACCTTAAAGATCATCGAGTTCCAACCCCCCTGCCATAGGCAGGGACACCTCCCACTAGACCAGGCTGCCCAGTGCCCTGTCCAGCCTAGTCTTGAACACCTCTAGAGAGGGGGCATCCACAACCTCTCTGGGCAACCTGTTCCAGTATTTCACCACCCTCACTGTAAAGAACTTCTTTCTTATGTCTAGTCTAAATCTATCCCCCTCTAATTTATATCCATTGTTTCTAGTCCTCCCATCCGATATTATGTTAAAAATTCCTTCCCCTGCCTTTCTGTAGGACCCCCTCAGGTACTGAGAAGTTACTCTGAGGTCCCCTCTGAGCCTTCTCTTCTCCAGGCTGAACAACCCCAACTCCTTCAGCCTGTCCTCACAGGGCAGTTGCTCCAACCCTTTGACCATCTTCGTGGCCCTTCTGTGGACCCTCTCCAATAGCTCAATGTCCTTCCTGTTCACATCCACATGTACAGATGTACTGTTTCAAACAGCTGCTTCAGATGTACAACAACTTAAGACTGGATTATCAGGTTTTATTTCATATTTGATTACATTAACAGAATTGAGAGCCCACAATTGATCAAGGTGCAGCACAGAATTTATTTTCCCAGTTAGGAATCACCAGAAGGGGCCAGCCAAGCAGAGCAAACTACAACAAACATTTCATTCTTCACCTCTGACAGACTCACTCAACCTGTACTCACCCTACCTACACTTGAGGTATTTCTCCTCTTATCTCAGTGTTCATTATATTGTCATTGTGTGTTTCAGTGAAATAACAAAAAAGATTAATAAAATACAAAAGCATGGGGGGTTAGGTTGCTTTTAGGTTGACTTATGTAAAAATGTAGCAGCTTTAAAGGAGCACTAGAGAAAATTTCAAGCAATGAGATGCACATGACAACTTCTCTCATGTCCAAAAACACCAACCAGAGCAGTAACAAAAATTTAGGCTTATTTTCCCCTAAAAGAAAAACATCAAATTAACTGATACTGTTAAATAATCTTAGGCCAATGTCCTTCAACCTGGAACTTAAAATACATTTTTAGTGATCATCTGTAACAATTTTATGAATTTTATTCTATAATTTTATTAATTATTCTACTGAGATTGTAGTGCAAAATCTCAATTCTTTTTTGACAGTAATGCCCTCCTGTTTTGCTAATATTTGAGTAAAACATACTAAGTTATTCCACACTTGGAATATCTTTGGTGCATTTTCCTATGATGATTACACTGGGAAAAAGTATTGCTTATGATAATACATACTAAAAAGCTTATTAAAGTCGGTTTATTGAATTTAAGGATGCTGGTAACGTTTTAATTTTAAGGCAGGCAATTCAAAACTCCACAAAGCTTTAATTACTCTGAAACACTCAGTGATTATCACACTACAATAGAAAACACAAGCAGAATTTAAAAACACCTAAGGAATCTCAACTGAAACTTATGTTTGACATAATTAACTTGAACAGTAAAGATAATGGCAAATTCCACTGGCTTAATATAACAAGTTTATCCAAGAGTTAGCAAACTTAGCCACCAGGACAACCCACCACTGGCACAGGGACTGCTGGGCAAGGTCAGAGCAGCAGCTACAGTGCAGTTGAGGGTGAAAACACCACTTGGTCTCTCCTTGGTAGGGAAGGAAGAGGAGCAGGTGTGACAACAGACAGGCTTTGTCTCTTCCTTAGCCCATCCAGCCAAGATACAGTCTAGCTCCTTCTCCTGCAGACTCTCCCATCTACAGCAGGTTCACAGACCATCTCTGGATCTGAACAAAAAGTTTTCCTAATTGCTACACCAAGAAAGAACTGTAAGAATTTCAGTAAACCCACAAATACTTCTTCCTATCAGAAGGTGAAGAACACTATAAACAGTCTGTAGAAAGTTCCCCTTCCACATACTGAAGTGCTCATCTCAACTTCATCTAGAATAGAGAATTTATAGTCAAGATTCTTTGCTCAGCATTCAAACTGTCACAAAATGCAAACCTAATCAGAAAAACAAAAACAAAACCCCACTGTTCAGCAACATTTTGAACTACAGCAACATTCTCTACAGAATGTGGATTTGCAAAGCAAATGGTCTGCTTCAGGACAAAATAACATATGGTATATTTAACTATCTGCTGAAACCCCAGTTTGACTCTGCTTGTTCCAATTTTTAGTATCAGGTTTTAACATCAAATCAGTTCAGTTTCATACTTACAAATTCCTCTTGCCATCCCCAAGTACCACCATTTTCTGGAGCTAGCAGCTGATAGGTGTATCTTTCCACTGCATAGGAAGTGCTTGTTGCATCTTCAGGTCCCATCTGGAAGTTCTCACTAACTATATACAGTCTGTCATTCTTCACGGCATCATCAGAAATTGCATTACTCCATAAAAACCCCATTAGATATTCACCATTATCAGCAGGAACAGTGTCAGAAACTTGCTGAGGTGTCCAATCAGCATTGCCAGTCTGGAGGTTGATGAAGTGTGACCACATTTCACCTTGATTGTGATTGTCTACTTCACAGCAGGGCTCGGGGTCGCTCAATGAGTCTTCCATCATTGGATCTAAAGCACAGCACTGGCTGCTTTGCTGCAGTCCTGCAGCACCAGGAGAGGCACAGTGTATTTCATAGGAGGGAGTAGCAGCATGTTTGTCTACCTGCTCTGGGTCAACAAAAACTCCAAGCTCTTTGTTTGAGAAAATCTTGTGATCTGGCTGCATCTGTTCCCAACTTGTGGTCAAGTCGTTCATTCCAGCATTTAATATGTAACTGGTGTTTTTCAGTTCAGTACTTTCTGCTCCCAACTGCTTCGGGATCCCTGGAGGAAAAGCTTCTGGATTCCCAGGTGACACACTAAAACATGTGAGATTCTTCTCCTTCTTTGAGTGGATACCTTTCTGAAGACTACATTCATTTTCATCACACACAGTTTTTTCAGGAGTTACTGGTTCTACTTCAGTAAAAGATCCAACAGAAACTTGGGTGCTCCCAACCTCTGGCTCTGGACTGGTATCATGACATGTCTTAGGCTCTTGCACTGGCTTATCACACATGAGAGAGGATGAATTTTGACACAATGAAGGTAAAGAATTACGGTCTTTGAGATTTTCAGTGTCATCTTCCAACTTAATGTTCTTGTGCATACCATTGTCCAAAGCTACAGCTACAGTGGAGGTACAGGAAGCATCTTGACCTTGAGTTGATTCTTTATTACAATCTAAGATGTTTTTATCACAATCAACAATGCCAGCATCCAAATTCTGGTTTACACTTTCTACCTTGTTTTCAATTGTCTTGTTTAGATGAGCTTTAGATTTTGTTTCTTTTACAGACTCCACAACATCCCCAGCTATTTTAGCTGCATGAGTCCCTGCATGCCATTGATCTTCCACTGTGTTCATGTTCATTTCATTCACATTCTCATGTTCAAAAGACACAGAACAGACACTGGTTTTATTATCTGAATTTGAACATTGACATAGTTCACCTTTGCTCCCAGGTGACTCTTGTGGTATCTGATATTCTAGGTTACTTTCCTTAACAAGCACCTCATCTGGGTTTGTGTTACAGAGTTCATGAGATATCAAAGTGCTATCACTTACCAATGATTGGCTTCTGCTCAAGCTATTGGCCTCCTCAAGCATGTCAGCTTTCAGCTCAGTGGTATTTACACACACATCTTCCTCCATGCCACTATGGTGTACAGCTTCAGTTGACATCTTCTTGTTTTCAGTGCAACCCTTAATTTCAGCTTGAAAATCAGAACCTCCTTCTAAGTTTTCAAGCATTTCAGCCATGTTCAAAGCTTCACAGCTATGCAAAACTGTACCTGTGTATTCCTCCTGATCTTTCAGGAATTCTTCTGTAACACTCTGATGCTCACTGGAGTCAGGTGCAATTGTTTGGCTGTCACTGGAAGTTCTTTGAAATGCTCTCTTTTCCATGCTTGTGTTTATTTCACCTTCTAGCTTTTGGAAATAACTTTCTTCAGCAGGTCTTTCTAGTTGTTGACTCACCAAAAAAGAATGATTGTCCATTTCATGTAAGTCTAATGATAATTTAAAGTTATCACTCACGTTCTCCTCCTCCTGTTCAGAATTTATTTTCCTTTCAGCATCTGAGGAACACCCACTTACATCAAATGATGCAATCTCAGAGTGAGGACTTCCTTCAGTTTGCCCTGCATTATGCACTCCAGTGTTTATCACTACACTGGAAACACAACCATTGTGTTTCATGTCTTCTGAGTTAGGGCTGCACTGCTCCTCTTCAGCAGCATCCACAGACTTGAAAGAATCATATGCTCTAGAAAGGGACTCATTCCAACTGATAGCATCACCTATGGTATGTGTTTCCACAGTGTAATTCCCAGGAACAACTTCATTGTACACTTTTGCTTTTAAGCCTTCTGTTGTTCTCTTGTCAGTACTTAACCTGTGCATCTCATACCTGCTAGCCACTAAGTTATCATAAGATGACTGGTTACCTAAGCTATGACATTCCGTTGTTTCCTTTTTCTCCACATTTGATCCATCCTCTTTTTTCTCCTCCAACAGTTTCTCCTGTGAATTAAACTTAGCTTCCACTTGTGCTGGTTGCTGCATTGGAAATTCCTCCCCAGTGTCTAGAGCTCGTGCCATGCTGCACATTCCTTCATCAGTAACAGCTGAGTTATCTACTTCTGCTGCAGGCTCTTCACACACAGTAGCTGACACCTCTTCATCCCCTTTCAGATCCTCATCATCTACAACACAAATACTGTAAAACTCCCTGTCTTTCGTATTTTGTCTGTTGTCCACATCAAGATAGGAAAAAGTAGGAGACATCTCTCTATGTGAACTTGAAACTTTTTGTAGGGTGTCGTTCTTGCCATCTTCAATTAACATTGTTTCATTCTGCCTTGAATAGTCCCATGTAACTGCATAATCCTGCTGAAAATTTCTATTTAAGGGACTTTCACCCTGCCAGCCTTTTTCTACCACCTCCGGCGCTTGTAAAGTAGAAACACAATCCAACAAGGAGTGTTTTTCCGTAGCTAAATTTTCATTGTTATTACTATTAATATTTTCTGTATTGTTCGTGTGCTGATCATTACCACCAGGTCTTTTCTGTGCTCTTTTTTTACTAACCCTATCTTTCCTCTCTTCACTTCTCTGCAGATTTCCATATGTACCGGAGACCTTCAGAAGGTGACTAAAGGAATCAAAGAAGCTAAAACGTCTGGAATATGGTCCCTTAGAGCTCTCCCAGTGAGTATTCTCCATGCTTTTATATGATGGATATTTTGCTTTTCTATCCCAGAACCTAGATTTAGAGCTTGACACCACAGAATCATCACTATGAAAGCTGGCTATTGTAGCTGCCCCGTTAAATGTCCTTCCCACTGCGTGTCGATCCTGGCTTTCCACAGCTCCTAAAATTGAAGATAAAGTTTTACTTATCCTCGATGCTGGTCCTTCCTCTTCCACAGATTTTGGTAACAAGCTGGTTTTCTCCTCACTCGTGCTGTTACTCAGTTCTTTACTAAAGCAGCAGCCCATTTTTAGTGGTGTCAGAGGAGTCTTCTCATTGCAAATCACTGTCCTCTATACACTAAACTAGTTTTCTATTGCTACTGAAGAGACAAGCCAACACCCAGCTGCCAAAAATAGCACACTTAAAAACCATGCAGGGGTTCATATGTCATTGCCACTCAAAGTCCAAATCCCAGTTGCTGAGCAATGTTTCAGCATTTCATCATATGCACTGTAATATTCACGCCAAATAATTCTCCTAATGAGATTACAGTCTGCTTGCAAGTATTACCAAATCTCATGAACTTCTATTGTTTAATTTCCTCAAGAGTTTCCTTCACCCCAAATCAGTAAAATATTTAAATGACATCTTCCACAATGCCAGTGTGTGCCAGGAGACTGCCTGCCTTCACATTTAATACAACTCTGGTTTTCTAACCAGGGATAAACTCAGTCTGGCTTCACCCAATCTGATTTGAAGACTAAATGAGTAGAAGCTACTGAGATCAAACACCTTTTTTCCCTCCTTCCCCCACAGCTGAATCAATACCAAGATTACTTCTTTAGGAAAAACAGGCTAAAGATAGATAAGACCTCATGTATTCCATTGAACAGGCATTGTACCTTATCAGAAGCTAATTCTGTTCTAAGCCTTCTTTTTTTATTTGTTATCAGCATTAAAAAGAAGAATACATAAAGCCTCTTTGACTTACAGCATAGCAAGGGGCCTCACAATCACATAGCCATCTCATTGTACTATGGTAGGATTAGTTATAATTAACCTACAAAAATATTATATGTTCCTTAACAGAAAACCTCTAAGAGATTTAAAAAGCACTTTGACTAAATCCTACTTTACCCAAAGGTTTGTTCCCATAGTCAGTTTCCTTTGTTGCAGGTAAAGAGATTTCTTTCTGACCTCATGACAGCCAGAACATCTTTATATTCAGGTATTAACATATTGAAAGAGCTCTATTTTAATTCCCTTTATTTGCTAAAAACAGTGTTTCAGTTTCTTCAGAAATAAAAATTCGAACTACAAAAAGCTGAAAATACCCAGCACCCTTTTCTGCTCTTAACAGAGTTTTCTTATTTGTCTGTACACAACCTTATGTCACTATAATTTCAGATTTGGAGGCCATCCTTCCTTTAGAGAGCTCACAGACTGTACCACTACAGCACCATTACTCTGTGACTGAAGAAATACTGAAAACAGACAAAAGTAAGAAAGGACAGACCCTCAAATTGCATTTTCAACCTTCTTTCAGCTGTACATGAACTGTTCAGTTGGTTGCAGATCTAATGGCAAGTTTAATCAAGATGTACTTGGAAAAGTTTCAACTTAGTTTGGCTTCTTGCCTCCATTGTATTGATAGAAAAGTATAGAGGGGTACTAAGGTTTATTAAAGAAGCTGCCTTTCCATGAACAAGTAAGAAATTAATTTTAATTTCTACCATAAGAGATCCATATTCTCATTTCCTGCTACTCAAACCACACACTTCAATACTAGTCTGCACTGTAGTCACTACAAAGTGATCTACACACTGTGAAGAGTTCACATTTAGCAGCATAAAACAGACTAGAGGTGTCTTTTCCTTACAGTGTAAAATGCTTCTATTCTCCTCTCTGAAGCTTTCTCAAGATACCTGAACTTTTGAGCAATTTCTTACACCATTTCTCTTTAAAAATACTCTTTGTAACAGAAAGAACAGAGCTGTACTGCAGTTGCCAACATAGTTTTTCCTCTCCAGACAAGCATTTTGCTCTCAAGACAAATGAATCACAAAAAAAATTGTGCTTTGGATTCTAAAACATGCATTATCCTACACTGAATTGCTATAGGCGGACCCAAAGAAGGGCCACGAAGATG
>VZTY01019465.1:0-18026 GCA_013400935.1 Turnix velox
GGGAGATTTTCTTTCAATCAGAGCAGTATTCATAGAAAATGTCTCACTATGTCCCTTCACACCAGACTCACCAACAACCACATAAATCAAAATATACTTCTGTGTCCTCATTACTCTGAACAAGTAAGCCAAGGACAAATGTGCTGGACTATAACAAGGAGAAGCAATTCTTAGAAATACCCTATGCAAAAACAAATACACATACCTGGAAAAACAACTAAGAGCATATGAGCCACAGCACCAGTCTTTGGCTTTGGTAATCATAGGGTTGGAAGGGACCTTCAAAGGTCATCTAGTCCAACCTCCTGCAATGAGCAGGGACATCCTGCACTAGATCAGGCTGCTCAGAGCCTCAGCAAACCTGAATGTGATGATATTGGTGACCATACTTGGTGAATTTCACCAAGTATGAGGCCTCCACTGCTTCACTGGGCAACCTAAAGATGCAATGTTTAGTAAAGGGGTGAAGAAAGCTCCATATGTCTCCTCTCCAGATGCTGAGGGTGGAATTTTTTTTTTTCTAATAAGATTACTGAGGTTCCTTGGTTTTTAAGAGCATGTGCAATGAAAACACTGAAGCAGTCTCCATGTTGGCTGATACACAGCAAAGTTTGCTGTGCTAAAACAAGAAGAAATTAGAAAAAAGAACCGGAAAGAGCAATTTCCTGGTTCCATAATATCAAATGGCATCTTTTGGAAAATATTTAGTCCTTAGACATATGCTAGGAAAACTGCTGATTATTAATAATGGGGCAAAGCTTCCACTCCTTCCAATGTGCAGTGATGACAACTAGATTTTTTGTAGAAAGAAACTCTGACAGTGCTTTCAAGACCAGTAAAATCTGACCACCATTGGGACAACTGGGCTATAACTGGGAAAAGCAAGTCTTAACTTCCACAAGCAACCAAGAAAAAGCTGGGATCCCCTGCAAACACCACACTTGGGAGGGCAGTGGGTGACTGAAGGTGCAGGAACCCCAAACACAAGTTAGATAACAGAACATGGATGCTACTGCAGTTAGAAAGAAGATCCAGAGGAAGAAAACCCAAACAGGAGGTCAGGAAAAGCAGCACCAACTTGAGCTGGAGATGCTTGAGGTATGTGTAGTCAATTATGGGCATTTTCCCTCTCCTTTCTTTCCTATTTTACTTATTTTTAACTAAAGGAAGTGAAAAACAGAACAACCAAATAAGGCAAATGAAAGAACCAACAACAAAGTGAGTCAAGCTCAAGGGCAGAGGAGCACAGGAGGACTCACTGAGGGATAAATGTGACCTAGGTCATACTCTGCATCATTCTGTGTGCACTCCATACAAGGACAGACCAAGAACATGTCCTACACATTCTGTAACAGGTTAAATAAAATTAAAAACTTCCAAGATACTACAATTAGAATTTTGAACAGATACATGGATGACCTACAAAGACAGAACTTGACCTTTACTGATGGAAGAGAGACAATCCCTTCTGCATATATGAGCCCAAAGAAAGAAACTAGATGGAAAAACCAACGTCCTTCATCTTTATAAAGCAGAAAACACTCTCTGTACAGATGTCTTAGATCTCCCATGATTTACATGCTTATTAAAGAAAGTTGTTTTAGCATTACTACAGCTAGGATTGCTACAGCATTTTTCACTAATTCCTCTTTGTAAATTGAGAGGGATAACATGTTCCACTTCTATTTGTGAAACTAGGTTCATATGGTTATTTTCATGTTTACAACTTGAAGTTCCTGCATCTTTCAAAGATTTAACATCATAAATCATGTCCCCAGTTTGTATGTGCAAATCTCTGGCTTCCTGTTTCTTACAATGAGAAAAGATTATCAGCCCATAATATGAATCAATTCTGCTGCACATCCTATGGAAAAGAATAGCTACATAAGGAAAAAAAAATCTTAATTTTAAAACAGATCATGAGATTTTCTTGTTTAAAAGTATCCAGTAAGTGGGGTTTGTGTCTTTGAAAGCATAAAAAGAATTTTAAAATGCAGTTGTCTAGCATTAAAACTGCCTTAGTGCTGCTCTACACATACATGTGTGACATCATGGACTGACAATTTAAAATCAAAAGAAATCTGAGCCAGTAATTTGTGCTGGTATAAACCTAAATTAAATAGACTATAAACAGGAACAGAGAACACAGAGCCTTGAATTTTACAAGGGTTATTATATTTGCTCTCGCATCTGAAAAACAAATTTTAAGAGGAAATTGAATGAGAAACTCCATGCAGCCAACAGGCTGGTGTGCTCAGGCAGTGATTTCAGGCTGAGACTTGGCAAGTTTATATTGCATGCAGCAAGGAAGGGAACTGCACCCAACCATTGCTTCAGCTTCATGACATCAGCTCAGATCCACTCTCCTGCTGGCTTCCAGGGGATCAGAATCCACCTAAAGTTGCACTTTAGTAAAGAGACTGGATTCAGTATGTGTTAAGAACCCTAAACATCTACATTTCCACATTGCAGTGACTATTTTGGATGCTCTCAGAAGCTGAAATTTATATATCAGAAAAATTCACTTATGCATTTAAATTACTTATGCATTGAAATGACTTTGAGATGGAAATACTGAGATGATTCTGGCATCTATTTTGTTGCAGAAATGGGTAGTGTATATAAAGAGGATGATGTAATGATAGAAAAAGTGCAATGACACAACAAAATAAAAGAAAGAAGCCCCATTACTCCAGTTACAACATTGCCCTTACCTGCTGGTGGTTTTGCAAAAGATGGATAACCAACTTGGAGGCAAATTTGAGAGCCATGCTTTGAACTTCAGGGCTGAGAAAATAAGGCAAAGGACATATCAAAAAAAGCATCAGTTTCTAACATCATTTCACCTCTAGAAAAAAAATCCCAGGCAACTCTTAATCATTCCTTATTACCACCAATGGGAATTTTGCAAGCTGAGCACTTGGAATTTTCACATTACAGACTTGAATATTAGTTAAGAATTTCATTGAAATGCAAGTGAAATATGCTTCTGCTTTCACTTCTCCTGTTTATTTTCTCTCTGCTTACCACATGAAAACACATTTGAAAATGGAACCTAAGTCAAACAAATCAAGTATTATTTTAAATAATAAACAAAAGCATCTGTTCACATTGGTGTTAAGCTCCAGGAATATCTCTTCTACTGCCTGCCAGAAATGTTAACGGGGCAGAACACACCAACTGCTGGCTCCAAAGCCTCCATGCTGCTCAGCAGGGCCTAAGGACACAGAACTTGGCTCCATGGTTCCCAACAGGATTGAGTCACCATGGGGAAAAGCAACACTTGAGCAGTAAGGTCTGCTATTTCAACTATTTACATCTTAACAGAACCAGTTGGTGGTTTCATTCCAGAAATAAACACTCTGCATCATCATTGAAAGGCTGAGGGAGTTCTGTCTCTTTAGCTTGGAGAAAGGAGACTGAGAGGTGACCTCATTAATCCTTATAAATATGAAAAGGGTGTGTGTCAGGAGGATGGAGCCAGGCTCTTCTCACTGACATCTAATGATAGGACAAGAGGCAATGGGTGCAAGCTTCCACAGAAATATGAGAAAAATCTTTTTCACAGTGAGGGTGACAGAACACTGGAACAGGCTGCCCAGAGAGGGTGTGGCGTCTTCTCCTCTGGAGACATTCAAACCCCACCAGGACCCCTTCTTGTGTGACCTGATCTAAGTGTTCCTGCTCCATTTGAGGGATTTGAATAGATGATCTCTTGAAGTCCCTTCCAATCCCTGACATTCTGTGATTTAAACTTGAAAAATTCAGGGCAAATCATCAGCAAACATGCAGGGCTACAGAACATGGTTCTACACTCTGTACCCCATATATTCTATATTGGTAACACTGAGTTGCAGTATCTATGTGGCTTAAAAAGGAGTTGGAAGGGACAGGATAATCTTTCCCTTAGAGCTTGTACACTTTTATCCCATTTGTTCTTTCCATTATGAAAGGATGAACATGGTTTCTAATTCAGCATGAATTACAATCAGGCTCCAAGTTTTCAGTGCTTACTGTTGACTTTATAGTCTGATTAAGATGCATGAACCTTAAGGATTGGGGTTAACCATTTCTTCAGGTTCAACACGTGAAGCAAGACCAGTCCCTGCAGATAAACTAGGATGGGACAGACAGCAGATTCATAGAGAACAAGTTATATTTGGATCATCTGTTCTATGTGTTGAGATATCTCCCAGTTACCTTGAGCTTTACTCATTGCCTCTCAACTGACAGCTGGAGTAACTTTCAATTTCAGAAACTGTGATTATGGACATTTATAGTGAGCTTGCCAGTATAACCTGTGGGCCTTTATAATAAGTCAGACCCATGTCTGACTTCTAAATTCTCATCAATAGCTCATGTTATTAAAGTAAGCCACACATACTTTTCTGAAACATCCATCTTTATATCAACAGATAGATGAAAAACCTGTAAATAAATGCTTTATGTAAATAAAGGGTTTAAAGTATAAGGATTTAATGAGCACAAAAGACCATACCTGTTGGAGGTATCCACAATGTTTAAACTCCAGGATATGAGTTCATTTGTATTCATTTTCATAGTGTATTCAGTTTTTGGAAGCACATTTCTGAGATCCATATTATAGAGAATTTCCAGCACCTGCACACACAATTCACAAAGAAATTAAAAACAATCTCAACATGAACACATAAATTTGAGATCAATAAAACACTGACTTAAAGCCCATTCTGAAAACACAAAGGTCCTATCCTGACAGTGCTAAGAAAGGAAAGAGGAAATTCTTGCTTTGCTGCAAGAACACCTGTTAAAGAATTACAGCCCAGCTTGGGCAGAAAAACCCAAAGCCACTCACGTACTATTTGAAAAACACCATGAAATATATTTTTAAGAATGCAGAATATAACTTACAGGAATCATATCAAATGTCAAGCAAAGAGCACACTCACCTTGCAGAAACACTGGGGATTTGTTTCCTTCAAAGCCATTGTGAGAAGAGGGCCTTCCAGATCAATAAGTAAGCATGATACCTGCTTGGAATTGATTTGTTTCAACCACAACAGTATGGCTTCCAGGGCAAGCAGACGTACTTCATGAAACTCACATTGAAGGAGATGAAGCACAGACAATGATGGCTTGTCTGTTTGCCTTGCAACAGTTGAACTGCTCTCCTGGATGTCAGGTCCTGCAGTTGCCCACAAGACTGATATTACAAGTTTGGTGATACTCTGGAGATACTGTATAAGTCCTGGTACTGCAGATGTATAGGGAATACTGGAGGCCAGTTCAGAACCTGAAATAACTCCATTCATCTCTTCCCAAAATCCAGAGAACTGAGTTCCTAAAATGAGAATAAAACTGAGTTAAAGTTACAACCAGCTGATGTTGATTTTGAAGCTGAAAAACAAAGCACAGAAAAGCACATCACAAAGTAAATTCAGCCATGAAATTAAAGTACAGATCTCATTCATTTTAAAACTGATTCCAAATTATGAAACAGCTTTCTTAGATATTATTTATATTCTCGTTTAAACAGAATGAATGCAGGACAAGCTCTCCTGAAAAGTATAAACTGTTCCAACACATGGAATGAAAGACTAAAACAACTTCAAAACTGCTACAATACTTTGCAGATTGCCTGTCATCTTTGCCAATTACATCTGTTTGGTAAGTATTTCCTTCAATCAAGCCATAAATACAGCCTTTCAAATTGCACATGCTTTTGCACTAGTGATTAACACAAATAAACGGCATTAAATATATTTGGGTAAAATGGGGGTAGTTTGGAAAGCTCAAAAAGCACCAAAACCAAACATGCAATCATATTATACTTGACAGAATAGCTTTCAAATCAGAGATCAGACTGGAACTAAGTGCTGTCTGTCAGCCTACCCAGCAACTGAAAGCTGGAGAAAACAGTACCAGAGCCATTGTGATAATACTGAAAATCCCATGCTTTGAATAGCTCCACTCATAAAATAATAATATTACTATTAAGGAGATGTAACTTCTACATAAGTAGACCTGTCCTTTGCAGATCAATCTAAAGAATTTACAGATTAAAAACTCCAGTTTGCTTTTCCTATGCCTATTAATCATAGAATAGTTTGGGTTGGAAGGGACTTTAAAGATCATCTAGTTCCAACTCCCCCGCCATGGGCAGGGACACCTCCCACTAGATCAGGTTGCTCAATGCCTCGTCCAGCTTGGCCTTAAGTTCTTCCAGGGAGAGATCATCCACAACGTCTCTGGGCAACACATCTCAGAAGAAGGGCACTGCACTGGAATCCTTCTTTGTAGTAGGCACAGGAACTGTGACATTCCAGCCATTTACACTGGTGCAACCTGTCCACATGGCACATGACAAGCCAAAGACCTTCTTTTAATCCTTGGTCACCTCTTTAAGTGAACAAAAAGGTCACTGCTATCAGTGGTGCCAGAAGGTTTCAGGAGAAAAAAATCAAAAGAAAAAACCCCACAATCACACACAGAATCAATAGTCTTCTCTCATACACACACAGATTGAAATCCTCACTTGCCTTGAGCTCAACCTGATTCAGCAAGAATGAATGATTTTATGATAGTGAAACCATGATTTTATGATACTGAAACAAAGTTCAGATGTTTGTGTACGTTGTACTTCAAGGATATTGATATGCCATGTCCCACAAAATTCAAATTCAAGTCAGAGAAATCATGAAGAAGCACAGAACACCACTGCCACTGGTGCTGAAGGATGTCAGAAGTTTAAGAGTTTTTAAAATGCCAAAATGCATTAAAGGTAAATATAAAGATTAAAGCAAACTCAGATTTCTTCAAGAAGACAATTCACTGCCTTATAACTTTGCTATTTCTAACTAAGCAGGCAGTGAGTACTGCTAAAAGCCTGTTCAAATACTACTATTAAATTGATGAAACTGACATGAAGCTGCAACACAAATATGGATTAATGCTGTTGTATAAGAAGACATTTCCCTAAGCTTTCTGTTTACAATTAAGTACTTTGTCCTTTCACATTCAAATTCTTTCAAAGCCATCCTAATTTGTTTGACATTTACATAGAAACCTGACATGGTTGTACACCATCTAGCATATAAGGCAGAAGCATTTTTGGAGTAATTCTGGACAAGCTTCAAAGAAATTTGGCATTGGAAAGAGATTTTCAGATGTGCCATCTTGCCATTAGTTCTGTCATACCTCTTTTCTGAATGGGCTTGAGACTGTGAAAGAAACTGCAGTATCTCTGAGAGTCTGTCACAGCATAATCCTCCAGATGATACAGATGTTTTTCTTCTCCTGTGATGCAAACCTTTTATTTGCTACATTTTCTAAACCCCCTCCAAACAGGCTGTGCATACCAGCATTACAGCATAAACTAGCAGTAATGCCCCTGTCACACAACAAGTATCCAACTGCCAGAAATCCCTGATTTCTGAACTGTCTGGTTGCCTTGGAGAGGGATTGGACCTTCCTCCCACTGATTCCATACCCTGACTCCACAGACACCAGTTTAACCACGGAAATAGAATCATAGAATAGAATCATAGAATAGTTTGGGTTGGAAGGGACCTTAATGATCATCGAGTTCCAACCCCCTGCCATAGGCAGGGACACCTCCCACTAGATCAGGCTGCTCAGTGCCATGTCCAGCCTGGTCTTGAACACCTCCAGAGAGGGGGCACCCACAACCTCTCTGGGCAACCTGTTCCAGTGCTTCACCACCCTCACTGTAAAGAATTTCTTTCTTATGTCAAGTCTAAATCTCCCCCCTTCCAATTTACATCCATTGTTTCTAGTCCTCCCATCCAATATCATATTAAAAAGTCCTTCCCCTGCATTTCTGTAGGACCCCCTCAGGTACTGATAAGTCACTATAAGGTCCCCCCTGAGCCCTCTCTTCTCCAGGCTGAACAACCCCAGCCTGTCTCAGGAGCTGAGACAGCTGTCTCAGACAGCTGAGCAACAGTTCAAGTTCAAGTGCCTTGGTTCAAGGACAAAAAGAGCTTCAGTTTTGAAGCCCTGCACCCTCCCAGATTCCTACAGAAAGAGTCCATGAGTCCACTAGCTCAGAAGGTCAAACCAAACATACCCTTCTAAGTGTATCATAAGAGAAGTGCTTTTACTTCTTATCAACACTGCTTTACAAGCTATCATGCAAGCAGTAACATCAAAACCAACAGGAGGGAAGGGTCAAAGCTCTAGGGCAAGGCAGGGGAGAGTAGTATTAACTGGAAGAGATAAACATTAGGGAAAGGGAGGGAAGACATCTTTCATTTTGTGGGTGTCAACACTGCCAACCTTGCTAGAGCCTGGTGACCCTTCCTATTGACTCCAGGAGATGGTAACAAACCAACCTTCAAATCCGCTTCAGTAAATCTTCACCTGAATTCTGCAAGGGCAGTGTAACTTCACTCTGTGCCTTCATCTTTGGAAGGGAAAGTTATTTACATATAAAGAAAGAGGTACTCACTCCTAGAACTACTAGTCTGCAAGGAGACAATCTTCTGCCACAGAACCTCATTTTCTACACATACTGGATACTTCTTCTGGTTTGGAAGTCTTCTGGATGACTTCTGTTTTTCCCATGTAATTGTGAAAGTCTGGACACCGTGGCTCATCTATTTTCCAGAAAGTCTCTTTAAAACTGGATGTCTCAATGGCAAGGCTTTCAGCAAAATAAGACTGTCTGCATATTTGCCTTGCCTCAGCACGCCATAGCAAATCCTCCTCCATTTGTCTTGTGCTTCAGATGCTCTCCAACACCCTCTTTTCACACAAATATGTACAGAAGGAAAGAAAGCCCCTGTCTTATTACAATGCAGTGGAAATATTCCTGCTTTCAACTAAGAAATCTTTCCTGGCTTTCAAGTAAATGTTTTCTCTTCTGCTTAACTTTAAGTAAACTCTCTTCTTTGGCTTACATCAAAATATCTGACCAAACCAAAAAAACCACATTGGTTCTGAAAGTAAATATCTGTCTCTGTTGTTAAGATACAGTAAAGACATGCTTTTATTTACACACAAAAATCACTGTACAGTTTGAATACCAGCTGTTGTGAGAACAAGTTTTGGCTGACCAAACAAGGATCCTAGTAAACAGCAGTCTTGTGCTGAACATCAACAGATGCAAAAGAGCCCCCAGGAATTAAGTGGAATTCCCCCTTAAGGATTGCTTCATTCATGGGCCAGGAAGAAATTCAGCTCTCTTTTATAAAGAGATACATCTTTCACAACAGTTTGGTTCCTCTCAATACAGTGCATGACCATCCAACAGTCCTCCTCAATCCTTTTGTGTTCACTACGTTGAGATATGAATAAAATTTCTATGTCACATCATGTCAGTGTGAGCAGTTGGTTTTTTCATAGAATCATAGAATGGTTTGGGTTTGAAGGGACCTTAAAGATCTAGTTCCAATCTCCCTAGACCAGGTTGCTCAATGCCTCATCCAGCCTGGCTTTAAACACCTCCTGGGATTGAGGGGGCATCCACAACCTCTCTGGGCAACCTCTTCCAGTGTCTCACCACCCTCACAGTAAAGAACCTCATTCTTATCTACAGCCTAAATCTACCATCTTTAAATTTGCATCCATTACTGCCAGTCCTGCCATCCTGTACCCTATTAAAAAGTCCTACTCCAGCCTTTCTGTAGGCCCCCTTTTTAATCCTATTCATGATCAACTGATGTTCACAGTCAGTTATATGAAGTTAAAAGGTCTATCATCATCTGGAGATGAAGAGGAAAGGAGAGAAGCAAAAAGGAACTAGCAGACCAAATTAATCTCTAGCTCCAAAACCCTTCAAAGTTCAGCCATCTCTAAAACCTGTGCCCTGTCTGACTTTCTTTTGCTCTTCCCCATTATGGAAGCCAGGCTCCAGTCTACAGTTTGTTCCCAGAATAAGTACTCAGACTGTATCATACTGCTGAGGGATTAACAAGGTGTGGGCTGATGGACAGCTCAGCTTTCATCTCAAAGACACTACAATATGTTCAGGAGTGACAGAAATCATCTCAGTTCCTCCTGCATTTGAAACCTAAATTTGTTCCATCACTTTCCCAGCAGATGTATGGGGATTGACAATGTATTTCTGTTGGATTGAGGTAATTCTGTTTAAAGTAAGCAGCTGCATAGACTACTGCCAATTGGACAACTCCAAGTGCATGTTGTGTCATGGGCTTTTCCCCTTATGTCAGTAATTTTGATACATCTACACATCTGCACACTTCTAGATACATTGAGATCAAATCCTGTATAAAGCCCCTCGAGCATCCATGACATCTTCCCACTACAGGCTCCAGAAAAGAAGAACAAAGAAGGGAAAAATGGGAAAAAAATAATTACTGACAGCAGAAAACTTACTGACAGTCTGGAAAATCAGACAAAAATTACAAGAGCAGCTATAAAACACTGTTATGTCTGCAGAGCAATGTTATGGGAAGGGAGTCTGAGCATCAAAAATCTGGATAGTCATCATCATTCACCAAGAACTGCAAGAAGCTGTCATTATTTATGGACTGAGAAGAGGTTAAAATCCTTTGCACGCACAAACTACCATCTGTCCAAGGGTATCTGAAGAGATCACATGAACAGAGAGGCAGAAGAAAAGCCACTCAGTGCCAAGAAGATATTTTCCTAGACAAATATTAAGAAAAAGTATTTTCTTTCATATTTTCCCTTTTTATTACATGCGGATTAGGCAAAGTCACTGGTAAATGGAAAAAAATCCCAAAGAGAATAGAAAAGCATATTTTATTACAATATGGAACTAAGAAAACTGTTGATGAACAGGAAAAGGGCATATTTTAAGCAGGATGTTTTCTTTTAAAGCCATCTGCAACATCTTTGACATCAGAGACTAAGCATCAGTACTCGCAGCACAATTCAAAACTACAAATATGAGCTGTTAATGGATCCAGAGATAATGTATTGTTAAGGACAGAAGAATCCATTTGTTTTTTTATAGTATAAGGGAAAGTTTCCAAAGAAAAAAAAAAGTTAAAAGGGAAAAAAAGCATTTTATTTGGACAGTGAGGGTGCTATTGTTCTTATATCTTCTCTCTGTCACAGCACTGAGTTTTCCATGTTTTTGCTTTTATTGAAAACCATAAAGACAAGCTGGAATATACAGAGAACATGAAATATGATTTAGAATCATGAAAAATCTCCACCATGGGGATAGAATTTTAATTGCTTACCCTAACAAACTCCATCCCCTCCACTCTTTGCTAGTGTGGCTTATTCCCTGTAACACCTTTCCACGTGCCCTGTTTAACACAGTATTTCAGCAATATCAGAGTCCACAGTTCTCCTCCTTTCACTGTGCTCCCACAATTTCTCTGAAAACTTTCTTTCCTCCTTTTCTTTCCCTCTTATCATGTCTCTGTCACAAGTTCCACCCCTGATAGATCCTTGACCACCTGCTGGCACTGCAAATCTCTATCTCCTGTCTTAAAGCATTTATTCCTTTTGCCTTTCTGTTGTGCATTCACTTTTGTGCCATCATTGGGACACCTCAATATAGTATGACCCTTACTTGATCTACCTCTGGCATTTTACTCCCAATAACCTCATCTCCTGCCTCTTGGATCTCAAAAAACATCATCCTAAACTTCTTCATTCTCCTGTCTGAATAGAATCAGAACACTGGGTACCCAACAACACTTCCTTTCAGCTTATATAATTTTAAGTCAGTAGGTGTAAGGTATTGTGATGAGATTCCACAGATATATCTTTTAAATCTCTGCCTTCCTTGGGTCAAAATAACAACCCTGACCAAGTGCCACCACCAATATACTCACATAATAATTTTTATATAAGAAACAAAAATAGTTTTCAATTTATTCAGTTGGAATTTTTCAAGTTTAAGTTAATTAGACCACGCTATCAAATCCTGAATTGACAAGCTGCCACAATTTCTGTTCAAACAACTGTCTGGTGACACTCTTAGGGATCTAAGTAATTAAAAATATGGCTAAAATCACCAACCTAGTTATTCCTTTCAAATTTTCACCATTTAAGCACTGTCAGCCTGAAGAAAAATACTGTATTAGTTACCATTCAAGTTCTTTTCAAAGAGAGACAGAGGAAGATGTACAAAACACAGAAAAAAATCAGGCACAGCCTTCAAGTGCTATTTAGAAGTTGTCCTGGTTTGAGGTAGAATGGGGTAAATTTTCCGGTTTGTACTAATATTTTTACTCGTTAATGTTGTGTGCAAGATTGTTTACCTTGTATAATGTTTGAGGAAAAACGGAGGAATTGGTGGAGGATGGGCACAGGCTAGATAGTTTAACGACGCCCATTAAGGAAGACAAAAGGAGACCCATCGAGGCTTCGGGCCGACCTTNTGGGGCAAAACATTTCAGAATTCCTCTTAAAAAAATGATTTGTGCTTTCATTGACAAGCATCTAGAAATTTGATAATGTCAGTAAGTTTCATAACTTCTTATTAAAAAGGAGAAATGTAACTAAGAGAATGGTATTTCCAATATTTAAAACACATTTTGTCATATCTGGATGATTAAAAAAAGACAAAACTAGGAGACAGTTTCTGATCTCATACATAGGTGTGTAATGCACTGTATTTTGGCAATTGTTTCTGTGGTGCATGAGCAGGATTTGAGAATCTTAACCAAGCTACATCCACCAGATGTTTGGAAGATGGTAAGAAGGCTGTCTTCACAGAACTCAAGAAAAGAATATATTAAGTCAACACAAAATACTGGCTGCTCTATAGAGATATGAAAAATCTACTCATGGACAGGATTAATTATATAAATACTGAGTAACTGTTCCCACTGATACTAACCAACAGTGGTGTTTGGTTAGTATCAAACTTTTATAAATTCTTTCACCTCAAATGTAGAGAGGAAAATCACATGGTTAGGCTTCAAATGGCAGCTTCCCCTAAATCATAGAGTCATCCTATTTGACATCCTGTTTAAATTTTTGCTTTTTCTCACAAAGCTTCAATTTTGAAGACACTATACTCAATAATAGGGTAAAACAGCCAGGAGATTCACAGGAGAAAAGAACATGCAGGATAGAAGAACAAGTCAGAAGGATTATCTTTATCAAATTCTTCTTTTCTCTGACTTCATTCTATGTCCTGTTTTACTTATCATAGAATGGTTTGGGTTGGAAGGGACCTTAAAGATCATCTGGCCATGAGGCCAGGGACACCTCTCACTACATCAGGTTGCTTAGTGCCTCATCCAGCCTGGCCTTAAAACTTCCAGGGAGGGGGCATTCACAACCTCTCTGGGCAACCTGTTCCAGTGTCTCACCATCCTTATGTTGATGGGTTCTATAAACTCAACACAAAACTTATCAACAAGTGCCTTTATTTTTGGGTAAAATAGATTTTTATTGGTCAAACTGAGTGCAGAGAAAGTGGAAACACATGGATCTCACCTGGATTCAGAAGCATTTTCCCCCTCCAAGTGTTATTTGCTTCATCCAGTAATATCTGAAGGCTAAGTTTGGGAACTTCCCCCTGCTCCTAAGCTACCCATTCTTTGCTGGTTGAAATCTGGAGGAATAAACCTAGCTGCTCTTAAGCAAGATATAAGTGCCAGAAAATCCTCCGGAAGAGGACTGCATAGTTCTACCCATTAGGCTGAAAAGGCCATGGACATCTGTGATTACAAGCCTAAAAAACTGTTACTGTGGAGACAATCTATCAGAGGTTTGTTTTAAGTAATTACTAATGTTGACCATGGACACTCGCTCATCAAATAATCCTAAATCTGGTAAGAACATTTGTTTGTTCCCAATAAAGGCAAAAATAGTATTTTTATTGGCGTATTTTAACTTCCTTTTTTTTTTCTTTTTTAAAAAGGCTTGCTTCATTCTTTTATGATTTTTAATTGCAATTGAAAACCAAAAAAAACCCAACATTGTAAGTTTACATAGTCCTGGCATTATCTATTATCAGTGCACATTAGAAGACCCTCAAGCACACCAGGAGCTGGAAAAGACACTCTAGAGCTTTTGCCTGTCAATTGAAGGAAAGAAAATTGTATTTTCCCACTGACATGAATCAGGCAATGCTCCCATCCAACAAACCAGCAAATCAGAATAATGAGGGTTTTTTTTTTTGTTTGTTTTAAGATAAATAATTGTCATCTGGCTAACAATAAATTTTTAGCTGGACAAGATGCTTTTGGTATCCATTACTCCCTGCCTTCCCTATCCAACATTTTTAAATTGTTTTGGATTTGTGAAGTAAATTCCCTACAGGCTGCCCTGCACTTTAAGAGACAGATTTTATTAATTGAAGACAACAAATCACTTACAGAAAATAACTGCAATGTAGGAAAGGCCTAGGCAGGGTTGTGCTCTGAAAATCTCTTTGTAATTGTAGCCCCTTTAGACAGGCATAATCAATTAGATGTGGTCTGATTTTAACCAGTTGCAGGCTCATTACATTGCATTCCTGTTTCTGTTGATGAAAATCAGTTTCAGCCCATGGCCTGGAACTCATATACAGCACTTCCTGGGGCCTCTTAGATAAACACATCAAGAATCAGTTTTATTTGGATTTGTCCTTCACCCTTTATTCATTGAAACAACTTTACATATTGAGATTAAAACAGAGAGAAACTGGCTCATAACCAGAGACACACGCATAGGAGTAAGATATTTAATCTCAGAGAAGTAGAAAGCTTCAGTTAACAGTTATTCCTTAAATATGAGACTCAAAACACTCTTTTTTTATCTGCTGAGTTTAGTCTTTTTCTTACTGTGCCATGGGACATTCAGCTTCAATTTAACATAAACATATCACTCCTCCATTTCAGAAGGGCTTCTGCCTGTGATACATAAAATTGTCCCTCATTTATCTTCAAGTTTTAAAAATTTTATTTCTAGTCTAAGTTTTTAATCTCTGTAGACATTGCCTGTAATACATAATTTAAAACCTATATAGGAATGAAACTGTAAAGCAAGACAATACTAATGAATTATCCCTGAGCAGAAAAGAGTCTGCAAAAATAACTGCTTTCCTTGCTTTCCACAGAAATTCATGCAGGTTTTGAGCAGTCCACGTGAGCTTTGGAGAAAGCAAATGAATGCAGTACAGTCAGTAATCCAGCCACAGCATGGTGCAGTCCCTCAGGCTCAAAGAGCTATTCACAAGTGAGGGGTATTAAGAAAAAAAAAAATTAAAAAAGGAGCTTCCTGGTGTGGAGAGGTCAGTAAAAGCCTTTGCAAACTTACAGGAATTGTTTTAAAAAGCAGAACAGAGAAAAAAACCCAAGGATAATTGAAATTGGGAAGAGAATGGCAAAAGAAATGTAATGCTCACTCAGTAGGCAAATGAGGAGCTCTCACCTGGAATACTGGCTGCTCCTTCATATCATAGAATAATAGGAAGCAGATGAAAAAAACTTGGTATGAAGAGAGCACAAAAAGAATGGGATGATTCACACTACAAAGGAGATGAACAGAGGTAGAGGATCATGGTGTAAAAAAGTGCAAAAATTAATATTCCAAAGGGGAACTGTCTTTAAAAAAGGAGAATTCAAATGAAAAAGAAGGCTGATGAGCCCCATTATGGTTGAAGGGGGTACTGAGGATTGGTTTTGGTTTATTTTGTAGATGTGATACAGAGTTAGACTTTTTAATGGGAAGGATAATCACTAAGGACAATGGCATATCAGGATGTCATGAAATCTTTATTTTGTTTAAGTTATAAAACAAGTAAATATATAGTGTAACACAAGAACTATTGATGGCAGATAATGTTTGCTCTGGGTAAGCTCTAAAGATCTAGGAAAAAAACTTAACCCTAGAGACAGGATACATTGAAATTCCTTTATATAGGGTGGTTCCTATAAACCATCCAGCCCTTTCCCAATCACAAACAGTGGTCAGTGCCTGGCAGAATGAGGCTTAGGGTGCAACACAATCTGGAAATTTCTTTTACTGAAAAGTACCCACTTGGGATATGGGACCCATGAGGACATGAAAGATCACAGCCATCTCCTAGAGTCCCTGATAACCCTAACCATCTGCCTCTGTTAGAGCTGAACCCTTCTATCCCGTATTTACTACTCTTCTGTTTTAAGGGATAGATTCTGTCTTAGACTATCTGAAGGAATAAATTTCAGACATAGAATCATAGAATGGTTTGGGTTGGAAGGGACCTTAAAGATCATGTAGTTACCACTAACTCAGTTTCCTGGTAACTATCACTTTTTCAACCGTAAAATGTAAATAGAATTACGTCTACCAGAGATCTCAGCTAAAAAGCAAAAGGAATTGTTTTGGAAAGTAAGAGCAGCCCTCAAAACAAGACTACCTGAAATAAACAATGATTTGCATGACTTGAATGCAGTGTTGGAATTAGTCATTAAGAATTTTAATGAAATGAAAGAACTATTCTTTAATTGCTTTCTTGGACTGACAAAGATATTTATTATGCACTTATTCATAAGAAATAACAAGAAAGGTCCACAAGGAAGCAAGATACAGCTGACAAAAAGCTGCCTATGAACTATTCTTTTGTCCCTTCCTTTGGTTTCCTTACTGTTTGCACTATGCTATATGTTGTCACAAAACGCATTCTGCATCATTAAAGTCACTGATAGTTCTGGCTGGTCCTTCAAAAGCTTCACAGTGATAAAGAATCAATATAAAAAAAATTAAAGAACTTGTCAAGAATTGTTTCTCATAAAACTAAAAACTGTTTCTCTGAAACACTTTTAGGTTTCTCATGAGGAAACATCTCTGTGGCTTCCAGGAAAGGTTAAATGAAGTAGCAACACTTCAAGGTTTGTATTTTGTTTGTGTTTGGAACTTCAGATCTGAAAAACACTTTGGAATACTGGAGGTGATCTTTTTTGTTATTGCACAGTTCCAGGATTAGGGACACTGCAAGAGCATTGCTTCAGACTTTGACATTGAACTGCACCTCATTTTTCTCATTAACAATCCTCAGGACTAGCTCCACAGAAGGACAAATAAGTGACCCATTTATACAAAATAGCTGAAGGACTCCAGCATTCAGGAGAAACCATGAGTACCATATTATGAGTAATATAGTATTCTTTCTCCAGATCTAAGAGAGCCCAGAAACTTCAATACAGATAATCCACTTGGTTTGGCTTACCTTGCTTTTGAAACTTTCCCAGGTGAGTACTCAGAATCACAAGGACATCAAGATAGGCAGCTCTAGTCACCAAGCAAGGGTTCGTCCTAGAAAAATCAAATTACTAAAGATTAAATGTTTGTAACATCCATGCTCAGAAACAGCAGTGAAACACACCAGTTTGATGTGACTATTTTACTTAATTAATGAAGATCCACTACTGATCAAATTAGATCACACATATAAAATAACCAGGCCAAGTTATCTAAGCTTCATCTTCTGGTCCACTCAGGATGGCAGTCTCCCTAAATGGATGGCAACATCCTTCCTCCAGCCATTTCACCAAATTTCAATGTATATATTTCATTAAGAAGGAAACAGAACTATTGCAGAGGGTTCAGAGGAAGCCACGAGGATGATGTGAAGGCTGGAGCTCATGTCCTATGAGGACAGGCTGAGAGAGCTGGGGTGTTCAGCCTGGAGAAGAGACGGATCCAGGGAGACCTCACAGAAGCCTCCAAGTGGCTGAAGGGGCTACAGGAAAGCTGGGGAGGGGCTGTTTGCCAGGGCATGGAGCCACATAATGAAGGGGCAATGGTTTTANAGTGGGGTTGGACTAGTTGGCCTATGAAGGTCTCTTCCAACCCTATGATTCTATGATCATTATTGGATGAATCCTGGTAACTAGTATGTCCTTGTTTTTGTGTATCAATTAAAGCTTGCAATTAAATCCATTAACAAAAATAATTCTTCAGGTTTTATTGTTACAGTTTATAAAAGAAAATTCCTCATGAAGCCTATCTACTGCATCTTTTTAACAGCCACAGCACTCTTGATGTTCTGATGAGAGGCGTTTGTGTTTTTAAAATCAGATTATTTTTGTCCCAGACAAGAAGACTGAGGACTTGTGTGCAGGCAGGACAAGGCACTGAGCAACCAGATCTAGTGGAAGGTG
>VZTY01019466.1:7969-33937 GCA_013400935.1 Turnix velox
AGAAAAGCAAAAAATATCTCCCAAAGTTGTGCCTCTAATCTTTACGTTTCATATGCAAGTAAATGGGAAAACAGTTTGAAGTCTTCTGCTTTTGATGTGCTGATTTACAGTTATAACACCTAGAAATGCCTTAATAAATATTGACATTTCATTTATTTTCCTAATGCTCAGTGCTTGAAATAGTTCTATTCTAAGAAAACCATCACTTCTTTATAAATTCAGACAAAAATTACTGAACCTAATTTCTTCAACAAATACTTCCCAAATAAACACATGTCCTGGTAAATAGCTTCTTCTTTCAATTGCATTAAATTCTTAGATTCTTTATTTTATTATTTTTTTATTTTACTCTTTTGAGAGCCAGCCATAAAGCAGATGATTGTTTCTGAGCAGCTGTCCTGAAGGTTTTCAGGTCATTTGACAGGGATGATCAGCTGGAAAAGATATTCTTTTCCACCTGTCTCCTCAGGATTCAGGTTAATGATGCAGCAGCAGTAAATTCCTCAGTCCACTGCATTTGGGACATCTTACTTTCCTTTTTTCATATTACTGGAGAACAGTTCTTCACTGTAATTTTTCATAAGTGAAGGTGTCCACCTTTCCACCTCATGTGCTTCATTTTTGTAGCTGGGAGAGGTTGAAAGGAGATTTAATTTTCCATCCTTTCCCACTGCCTTTCTTCCAAAGTGTTGCTGAATTTTTCTGTTGGATCTGTAGGAGGTGAATCCAGCACAAGACACCAAATTACAAAGATCCATCAGAGAAAGGTGGAGAGCAAACACAACAGCTCTCATGGGCTCTCCAAGACTTCAAGAGGAAGCAGAAAAGTGGCTGAACTTCAGGTGCTCTTCCTGCAAAGTCCCTGACTGCTCAGTTTACTTCTCCAATGTATTCTAGATGATTACTTTAAGAAGGGATTCATTGTGCCCTCCTATGACTACAAAGGAAAATACACTGAATAGAGGGATGTAGTCACACAGTCAGATGAATCTTCTTATAGATCCTTCATTCATTTGGTTGCTCTTCTAATATTAGCTAAAGAAACTACATAATCAAAACCACTCATCTTTTACCTAATAGCAGAATGAGTGGAAACCCAAGTCCTTCAGATACAGCTGGTCTGATCTTGCATTGCTCACATTGCAGAGATACACCTTAGACCCAGAAGTGCAGGAATAAGCCACCATCTGCAAGCTTTATGCAGATAAATATCCTAAGACATAGAACTGGAAGGATAAATCCAGGAAAAGAAAGAATGATTTCACTTCCAGATGGCTGGAGAGAGTTAAATGTGACTGTTATTGATGTTAAATACATGAACAAACTCAAAACAGGGACCAAAGGTCCATTTTGTGGGACAGATAATATGACTGGTTTTGTTTGCTCTTTCAGATGTTGGGATGATGATGAAAATGGAGTGGTGTTATGGATCATCAAAGGCCCCATTCTGCTAACTGTATTAGTATGGTGTTTTTTTCTCATTTTATCTTGATTATCTTTTGAAATATGAAAGCTAATTTAGTGCCTTCTTTCAGTGAGCTGGGAGAAAAGCAATACTGGATCCTACATTATTAAATTACAAATTGTTGGGTGTTATTGTATAGCATATGTTTTTGTTGATGGTGGTTTTGTTGCCTTTTTATTCCCCTTAAAAACATTATAAATCACAACATAAAGTTGAAGTCCTATTTTTTTTCTGGGGTCATGGGAAGACACAATGATATTACCCTGGTATTTATTCTACATGTCACAGTTATGTCTGTCTCTACACATAATTTTCTGAAGAAAGGCAATCCATACTAGCAGGATTCTTCAATAATACGAGGCTGGTTTAGCACAAGAAACACATATTAATGATTTTAAAGAGTAGATTTTAAAAATTAGTTCTTATGATGTAAACTTAAGACTAAAAAATATCTCCTTTATGTATCCTGGGTTTATCCCAGGTAAATTTAGGGAGGAACCAGCGTGTCATTTAGCTCTTTATCTGTTGTAATCCCTGTGATTAACAATGATGAGAACAAAGAATACTTTTTAGACCATGTAATATCTCTTAGGTGCTGATATCAAGTCCAAGGACACAATATCAGGTATAAAATTATATTGGGATATACAGGACCATATTAAATCAACATAAATTTCAGCATGTCTTTACATATAACTATAAATTGGTGGGGAAAATGAACACTATTACTAATGCTATTGATTTGAACAGAGAATACATCTGCAATGGTTTATAGCAGTGAAAATCCTATGACTGGGCTTTTTAGTAAATTTGTATCAACTGAAGTTGTGTCCTGTCTTGTAAGTTAATGGAGTTTGTTTCATCTTTACAGATTAACTTCATTATATTTATTAATGTGATCAGAATTCTAGTACATAAATTGAAATCTCAAGAGGGAGGAGGAAGCCATTCAAGCCACTTTGTGTAGGTGTTTCTAAGTTTTCTTTATATTGTTCCATTCTAGCCAATATAAGAAAGGTTTCAGCAGCAGCAGCACAAAATGTTCTGCTCATTCCTGACAGAAAGAGAAATGTCCAGATGAAATACCAATATAAACTTTACCCAAATATCACATCACTCTCTTTAGGGTGAGGGGAGGTGGGATGGATGTCTTGTGTGCAATGAGAAAAGTAAAATATAGTGTATTCAACTCCAAAAGAAACCAGCCTGAAAGTGTAAACTAAATGTCAAGTAATACATCCATCTTGGTTCCACTCTTCTCCATACAAATGGCCACATGGGGGAAAATGTAGCTAACTTCCTTTCAATTCTTATCACCCACATGATGCTGAAGTTAATTGAATCTAGTTCCTTCTGTTAATGGTTTGTTCCACAGAGAATGGGGATCCCACCAATGTAGAGGACTCTAGTGAGGTATTTAACTGATTCTAAGATATGTAGGCATGGCTGAGAGTTAGGATACAGGACTTTGGATAAACCTGTGCCCTTCTGGAGTGAGCTGAAGGCAAAGATGAGTATCATAAGACATCATCAGTGGCTCTAACACAACTGTTTAGGCAACTGAATCAAGTCATAGTGACAGTGATGGTTAGATCTCCATTGATGGTTTGGGAAGTTGAGGGTACCTCCATGTGATTGAGGTTAGTCTCAGGAGAACAGATCAGAGCACTTAGTTTGATACCCCTTGATTTTGCATGTATAACTGGGAGAGGAAACCCTTAAAAGGCAGTCCAGAAAACTTTCACACTGATTTGTTCATCTTTGTTCACTAGGTGTTGGCAATAGGAGGGGCAGAAAGTAATCTTTCCATAGTTGCCTCCATGACAGAGCTGCCCTCTGTATTAAAATCTATATTAAAATATAATTGCTATCACTAATTCCATATTTCTAACTGTTCTTCAATTCTTGGTTTGCCAGGAGGCTTGCTAAATCCACATTACTCTTGATCCCCCTCTTTGGAGTGCACTACATTGTATTTGCATTTTTCCCAGAAAGCATTGGTTTGGAAGCTCGTCTTTATATTGAGCTGGGCTTGGGTTCATTTCAGGTAAGCTGGACAAAATGTTGATCATTCCTAAGAGGTTTGCTCTCAGGAGTTTCAAATTTTGAATTTACATTGGTTATTAGAGCAGGTGTTAATGATGTGTCCAAATTCCAGAACACAGTCCAGCTCTTTCTGTTGATTATTCCCTTGTCTTAAGACTTGAAATCTCACACTGCTTTTGAGTTCTGAATCAGACTTCATAGTAATAATCACATAAAAATACACAAAATAATAATAATCACAGAAAAATATCTATTACAATGACAGAATGCCATGAAGACCAGTCAGTGGATTAAGATTGGAACTAATTCCTCACATAATAAAGCTGATGATAAGAAGAATGAAAAAAAAAATACAGATAATGTACAACAACTTGTTCTGGAGTCACCTTTTAGCAGTAGCAAATCCATCATGCTAGTACTTCTTTCTTTCCTTTAGCTTGCTATACTATTCAGAGGAATATCTTAGATTTGAGAGGGTCAGAACCTGGTACACTGTAATAAATAGTTGAGGACCTTTTCTTCCCCTTTCCTCTGTACCCTACAACAGCTTGTCCACATTGATAGGAGTAAAAATTATATTCTTCCATGCTTATCTCTCAGTAATGGCCAGAGTCTGTTTGTGAAAACCTTTGCCAAAGCTGTTTTGTGGACCAGGTTGATATCTTGGTAACAAAGAGAAGCCAAGACCAATATTCAGTGCTGTGACTTATTCAGTTTACTATTATAGACAAAGTCTAGCACCATCCATTCTTTGCCTATATTAACATATCCGTCAAAATTACTTGGCTTCTGGCTCACTAACACCCCCCCTAAACAGTGCCTGATTGTCATTCTGGGTGGATATGAATCTAATGGGTTATTATCACTCAAACAATGCTTTGTGGGGGGAAGAAGATCATTTAGCAGCAAAGATATAAAATAAGAATAGGTCCTCAGTCAGTTTAGTCACTACTGTAAATACAGACTGGAACAACAGAACTCCTTACTACCTTAACTGAGGAAGAATGTATTTATAGGATGGAGTAAACAGTAAGTTAGTCCTTGGTGCCTCCATACAAGGGCAATAACATAGATTATAGCATTGACAGTCCATTAAGGAAAGTGATATTATTATGAAATCCCAATAAATAGCACCACGTCATTTAAATTCTAATGAAACAATGGAAAATAGTTATTTTTTCTGTTTTATTCAAATATTGAACAGAACTTGATGCATTTCTTTTACTCCACTTGATGCATTTCTCGTACTCCATGCTTTAAATCATGATAGTTAACATTTTTCTCCCTACCCTCCATGTCCTAGGGTTTTGTTGTTGCTCTTCTCTACTGCTTCTCAAATGCAGAGGTGAGTAGTAAGTACGTAAGTTTATAAAAAATCTTTTATACTCGTGGGCCTCTCATGTTTTCAATTTTATTTTCTTTTTTTCCAGAGCAGATGTGTACTTTGATCTGCTCCTGAAAGCATGAAATCCCTATATCTTTTTTTCTTTTTTTTTTCAGTCTTGGTACCTTTGTTGATTTCATTTCTATTCATACAGCTTGGACCTAAGGACATAAAACAAACTTTGAAGCACTGACCCTTTAACAAATGGTTGGTGACTTTTTTGTCAGGGGACTGTTTTTCTGCTTTATGTGTGATAGCTACCAGGATGATATCTCAATGTAAAGCTTGTAACATTTCTTACTTTCTTAAGGTTTATGTTTTCTAGTGAGTCTCTTTCCTCTCCCTTTCCATCTTCCTTTTTCTTCTTTCCCTTTTTTCACTTTCCTTTTTTCCTGGGCAGCCAGTCCATTTTCAGTAGCTTTATTCAAATATTTAATAACCTAGTTTTGTAACATTATTACAATTCAGATAAATTATTTATTGCACATTTTAGACAGCCTATAATTTAAAAAACTAAATAAATTTACTTGCACACTCCAAAAAAGGAGGAGATGGAAACAAAATCCATGAGAAAATGTAGAAACATATCTCATCTCTCAGAAAAGTGTGTGTGTTAGATGAGGAGAATGATCTTCTAATGTCCCATAGCTTAGAATGTCTAAGAGTGGGTGAAACTCATCCCACCCAAGGATGAATGATGCCTAAAATTACTCTTCTCTTTATAAAAACAATTTTTAATGGCCATTCTCATGTTGTTCTGAGGGGATGCCCTCAGGAATAATTGTAAATACAGACTGCTCTACTTCCCACCTGCCTTCTGTCAGCCTAGACTTCTTGCCAACAGCCTTTAAATAGCTTCCTTATTGTATTTCCCAGCTACAAAATCTGCCAGGTGTCAAAAAAGACATGGGCAGAGAGTGATCTCTGGCTCCAATACTAAATAATAAGGGTTGGCTGATTAGGGATAATTTCTTCAGAAGCAGATTATCCACTCACTACAACTTGGCAGTGGGTCCCTCCTGCAACCATAAAAAATACTTAATGTTTTCTATGTGTGTGTGTGTTCCTTTAGTTTTAAGTATCTGAAATAACCTCAGAAACTGTGTTACTGCCAAGCAGAGTGGTATCTGTATGGCATGAAGCTGGTATTGTATTTCCTGATGTTCAGAATGAGGTGGACAAGGAGAACTGTAGAGCTTTGAGCTCTCTGGGGTAGTACTGGATTGGTGAAAGATGAGCTCTTTGATTTACCATTCCATCAAGTCTCAGTTTTCTAATTCTTTGTTTTCAAATTCCTTCCCTACAGGTTCAAAGTGAACTGAAGAAACAACTGTGCAAATGGCAGTATCAAGAATATCTGAACTTTACACACAAACACAGGACTTTGTCCAGAGAAAACAGCCCGGTCAACTATGTCACCCAATTGTCACTGCTTGAAAAAATCAGTCCAAAAAGGAAAATATCTGTCTACCAGAATGGTGTAACTTCTGTCTGAGCTTTTCTAATGGGATGAGTTGCTGTGATATTGTAACACACTACCTAAGAGATGGCCAGCTGGGATCCTTTATGGCTTTCCATAATGTCAAGGGCCTTCTGTGAATTTCTTTTCCTCAATTTGAGCTGCTTTTCTTAAATAGTACAGATGACTCTCACACCCTGTTCTTTCTCCTTAAGAATATAAATCCCACTAGTTTTGCTGGGAAAATCCAGAACTTGAGCTAGTGTGAATCAACAGGTTACCATCATAACCTAAAACCTATTCCTGCTGGACCTAGTATGTATTTTAGGTCTTAATGTTTCCCAAAATTTCCAGTTTTTAAGTGCACTATTCCTAATCTCAATTTGAAAAAGCTACAAGGTGGCAAAGTTTTTCCATAGTGATTAGTGATTTTCAACTGGAGTCAATTTGATGGGAATTACATAAAGAAACTTGCTAAGCAACATCCTTTCAAAGGAATTTCGAGGCATCACAAGAGTTACTCAACTATGAGTTGTGTCATATTATGAGTTAAATTATCTGTTTAGATTTTTTTTTTCCCAGAGCTGATGAACAGAGATTAAATTAGTCCAGAGGACCCTAGGACCTTTCTTGTCCATGGGAAAGCATGCAGTATCTGAAAATTAGGGATATTATTTGTATATGAAGGATAAACACAGAGTAAAGCCAATGCAGTATCCCATCAGGGCTGCCTTGAGCTCAGAATAATTTGCCATCTACTCTGAAGTGCCCAGGTAATGGTCCTTGTGTAGCTGGAACAGATCTTTTGCCACCATAACCTTTAAGGTTGACTGTATCTATCCATGAATTACAGAGCTACACTGTGCTTTTGGGCTTTTTTGAGGACCTTGAGAACTAATCTTATTTCAGCCCTATTCATAATTTCCCAGCTCATTATCACTCTGCTCAATGATGTTTCTGGATTCAGTATCAACACAGCAGTGGGGTCTATAGCAGAAAAAGATGGTCTGGTAGAACAGAGTGAAGGAATGTGCTTGCATCACTTCTTCAGGTGGCCTTTTTCTCTCCAAAATTGAGTTGGATGCTACCTCTGACTCTCCAAATGTAGGGAAAGGGCACACAAGGTATTATAGACACAACCATAGTTCCATTCAAGATAGGACCTTTCCCAGGAGGATCTGCATCCAAACTCAAAAGCACTGCAGAGACCATGGCCATTCAAGTACTTGTTGCTTTTCTGTGAACTACAATATAACTTTAGCTTTCAAAAGTAGTGCTCCAGACCCTCATTTTGATGTACGTTTGATTAATTACTTAGTCCAGGGGACCTCTAACTTTGTGGAAATCTCTTTCTTGTTTGAGGTGCTTCTCTATGTATAATTCAGATTTTATAAGTGAGGCTCTTACCCCATCTGTCCCAATGAATTGGATACCCTTCATAATGTGTCCATTTTGTCTATTCTCACCTCCTTATGAGTTTTCCTTTTCAAAGTAATCCTTGCTCCTGGGCAGTTGCAAGGTGAACCCATTTGTATGATGTACATCCATAAAACATGTTAATTACAGCTGTTTTGAGTGAGCAATTTTTAATTATGTCACTTTGGGTGTTGCATTTGAGACTTCCTTGTAATTGTGTTCACTAGGAATACAGTTTTGAAACAAATTTGACTTACAATTTTGACCTTTTCACCTGAGTGAATATCCCACTCCCTTTCCAAGACACCATCACTAAGTCTGTGGTACCCTGCTTCTATCCACCTCCCTGACTTACTTCTGAATTTTTAGTTGAGGCAATAGCTGTGTTAAACAACACTGGTTTATCTAGATGAGGAAATTAATCTGTCTTTCAGGTGAAGCAAAGTTGGCATGAATCACACTTCCATTTTTGATAGATTTTTGTTCATCCAGAAACACTGCCTTGAGACTTGTCATGGAGAAATACTGTCCCAGTGTAACTCCCCTTTCTTTCCCAGCAATCTTCATGGTGAATTTGGTGGACACATCAGCCACCTGGTGTCACACAGCAATTCTGTCTTCCCAGATGAGCTCCCAGGATGGCCCCCATTTGACTTAAATATTTATTTTCTCCTTTATTCCTGAGGAGCTTCTATGCTAGACCAAGTATCCAGGGGAAGAAGGAAAGATAACCAGAACAGGATACCATAAAGGATCTTTCCATCAGACATTCAGTGTTCAGTCTCCTCAGACAATTCAACAGCCTCTTACACTATTCCTGCCAGACCCTACAACTTATTTTCTACCTATATACTCTCAACGTGCACAATCATCTTGCATTCCCTTCTCAATTATGCCCTTTTGCCTCAAACCCCTTCCAGTCACCTCACAACTTATCTCACAGAGATCCAACCTAATACCTCAGGGTTCTCCCGCAATCTCAGCAAAACAACAGACATCAACTCTTCCAGTCTTTTTGGCCAAAGTCACAGAATCATAGAATAGTTTGGGTTCATCAAGTTCCAACCCCCCTCCCACTAGATCAGGCTGCCCAATGCCTTGTCTAGCCTGGTCTTAAACACCTCCAGAGAGGGGGCATCCACAACCTCTCTGGGCAACCTCTTCCAGTGCTTCACCACCCTCACTGTAAAGAATTTCTTTCTTATGTCTTCCAATTTACATCCATTTATGACCATATCCCTGCATCTCTCCCAAGTCTTTGACTTCTCAAAGGTTTTCCATCAGAATGTGCAAATCACAAGCTGGAATTGAGGGCTATATGAAGATAATCTTCTGGTATAAAAATCTTACTATTTATATATTTTCTATAAAGGTCACACTTGAAACAACCTGGAGGTAAATTTAGTAATCCTGGGCTGTGCAAAAGTTTCTTGGATAAAGACAGTGTATGGGCTTTGAAAAGGTTCCTGATGACACAGCTGGGGATACGATGATGTGCACAGGAGCTGTGAAGGCTTCAGGGTTATATTTCAACCTTGCAGACCCGCAGAGGCAAAAAACTGATTTTTTTTTTTTTTTGGTCAAAACCGGTGTCTACAATGACTGTATGGTTTGTGGGAAGGCACTGCCATCTCGTGGTGTGAACTGGGCATGCTGCTGGTTCCTCTGCATGTCTGCAGCCTGGAAAGCCAGAAAAGATACTAAAACATCACCCTCTGCTCACAGTCAGTAAGAACCTGAGATATGCCCTCTCCTAAAAATCAACTGTAATATATAATTCAGTTATATAACCTTTGAAAAACTTCTTCCTCTTCTTCTAATCTCCTGGTATCTTCTACACCCATCAGTTCTCCAAGTATTATTTTTTAAATCCCTTTTAAACTTTGGAGCAACTGCCTGATGAAGACAGGCTGAAGGAGTTGGGGTTGTTCAGCTTGGTGAAAAGAAGGCTCAGGGGGGACCACAAAGTAACTTATCAATACCTGAAGGGGGCTACAGAAAGGCAGAGGTAGGACTTTTTAATAAGATATGTGATGGGAGGACTAGAAATAATGGATGCAAATTGAAATCGGGTAGATTCAGGCTCGACATAAGAAAGAAATTCTTTAGGGTGAGGGTAGTGAAACAGTGGAACAAGTTGCAGACAGGGTCACCTCCCACTAGATCAGGCTGCTCAGTGCCTTGTCCAGCCTGATTGCTAATACCCCAAAAGAAACCACCCCAAAGCTTTTCACAGCCTTTATTTCTCAGCATGTATGAAGCAGAACAATAGTGACTGGGCAGAGCTGCCAGGGGAAAAGTCATCTAAGTGTAGGCTTCCACAGTGACAACATCTGTCTCTGGTCTGATCAACTTGACTTCCTGAAGGAAAGAAGCAGAGACTTGCAAAGTATGAATCATCTTACCCTTGAGTAGACATCAAAAATATTTTGATGCTTGTACTCTAAACTTGCTCATTTATCTCTTGTGGCTGTAGAGGCAAAGTGGAGAAATTAGATACAAGGAAGACATCTTCATTATTGATGTCTAAGTGAAGTGGATGTCTCCTTAGCTGCCTGCTTCTTAGAGACACAGGATCTTTTCCAGGACATGGTGTATATGCCAGATGCTGAAAGGGATGTGTATTTAATTGATGTTTGACTAAGTAATACCATCAGGTAAGCTCAGATATTTGGTTGTATCTTTGCATTATGGATCTTTGCATTTCTACTGCTGTAGACACAGGTGTCCAACAGACATTGCCTTCATATTGTTGCCAAAGTTAGCTGTCTGACTGGGGAGATGAGTTCAAACCAGTAAGTTCATCTCAGTTTCCTAGATATCCACAGAGAGCTTCCAGATGTGAGATAGGAGCTACAGGAGACAGGAATCTTGTCTGGCAGCTGGAGATCAAGAAGGATCCCATGTGGTGTCCTGCATATCCTGCTTTATCTCTTCTTACTCTCTTGTCTTGCTTCCCTTTAGAACCTCTGTGCTCTAATAATTCTCTTGAGGTCATAGAATCATAGAATAGTTTGGGTTGGATGGGACCTTAAAGATCATCAAGTTCCAACCCTCCTGTCATAGGCAGGGACACCTCCCACTAGATCAGGTTCCTCAGTGCCTTGCTCAGCCTGGTCTTGAACACCTCCAGAGAGGGGGCATCCACAGCCTCTCTGGGCAACCTGTTCCACTGTTTCACCACCCTCACTGTAAAGAATTTCTTTCTTATGTCGAGTCTAAATCTACCCCCTTCCAATTTACATCCATTGTTTCTGGCCCTCCCACCTGATATCATATTAAAAAGTCCTTCCCCTGCCTTTCTGTAGGACCCCCTCAGGTACTGATAAGCTACTATAAGGTCATTTATTGTTCTTTAACATCAAGTAGCAGAAGATTCTAAGTATCCAACATTTCTCTGGAAGTCTTGGCCACATGAGAAAAATCTCAGAACAAAAATGAAAATCTGAATCTTATGAAATAATACAATCAAACCAAGGAGAAAAAGCTTGATTTGTTGAACTTTATAGGCCCATCCATTGAATGTGGAAGCTGTGAGGATCACCTTAGACATTTTGTTCCTGTGTTTGGCTTTGAAATCACAGCTAGCATGTTTCTGTTGATGCTGAAGACACAGAGGAGTGAGCACACCCAGGATGCTACATCTCTTCTGCATTTATATTCTTAAACCTCTTACCCACTGTGAAAAAGCCACAGAGACCTGGTTACACTGCTCTTTCATCCTGTAATATGAGGGTATAGATGTTCCTCGTGATTACAAGAGGCTAACAGCTGTCATGCTTTCCTCACTACCATCATTTGTCAAAGTGTATGTGGATGGGAGGCATTGAGATGTTCATCAAAGGCAGGATGCTGTTACAGGCAGAAAACTGAAGAACCAGGTGATCATCTAAATTGTGCTGGAAAAATAGCTTGTAGTAACTCATCCTGTTTGCAGCTGTAGCTTTCAACCTTTTATTGATCTATGAGAGCCTTCACATAATTAGCTATAAGACAAAAGCCTTTCAAGAGACTAATAAGAATATATTACCATGCACAATGGATGAATCTATTTTCCTTAATCATCTTCCATGGATACTACAAAAGCAGCCTCTCACATCTCCACAGACCATAAAAAGCCCTGCCACTAAAAACTACCTCTGAACCTCTGTTAAAAAACCATTTCAAATAACAAGCAACTAAATAATTGGGGTTCCCTTTGATGGGAAACAGCAGCAATGCAGTTTCTCTTATAAGATTTTAACTTAAACCTTGAGATCTGACTGAATGAGAGCTGCTCAAAATCAAAATCTCTTTTATACACTCCCAAGAACGGGAAGTCATTCTCTTAATTTTTATTGTTACTTTCTTTTATGCTGCTTCCAGTTCATTTTCCTGCTGCTCTCAATGGATTTGCTTATATTTGTATTTGCTTCCTTGCACTGTATTGCAGCCCAAATGAAGATTAGAGCTGAAACAAACGTAGCTGGAATAGCATAATTATTTTTAGTCTTATCTTTCAAATACATGACCTAAGATAAACTGTAGGCTTTATCTGAAATAAAGCTGTTCGTATTATAAGAAAGGAGAAAGGAATTGGAAGCAAGATCAGTATGGCAAGGAGCTTAATCAAGCCAGCAGTTATTTTAATTTGGAATTCAGAAACAAAAGGTTTCTAACTGACAGAAAAGTGAAGTGTTGCAGCAACAAGAAGAAAAGCCTGCTGAATTTTAAAAGAGGAGTTAATCAGTTTAGGGATGGGAATAATAGAAAATAATGTCAATTATACAGTTTCCTTCAGATTAAGTGTCCTTAAAATTCCGTGCTGCCATGGAACATGAAGATCAGAGACTAACAACTTTAACTCTGGTAAATGTTTTTTGTTCTTGCCCACTTGGGCTTTGTATACTTTTCGTTACTGATTTTTTTTGCTTGTGAGATGTACTGTGCAAGCACAGAAGTTATCAGGCCATGTGGAGGCAGAATTTCATCCACTGTTGAAGTGAAAAACATTATAAGAAGCCAGTTTCACAAAATGACATACAATCATAGAATCCCATATCATATTAAAAAGTCCTTCCCCTGCCTTTCTGTAGGACCCCCTCAGGTACTGATAAGCTACTATGAGGTCCTCCCTGAGCCTTCTCTTCTCCAGGCTGAACAACCCCAACTCCTTCAGCCTGTCTTCGCAGGGCAGTTGCTCCAACCCTTTGATCATCTTTGTGGCCCTCCTGGACCTGCTCCAACAGCTCAATGTCCTTCTTGGACAAGATCAGTTGTGGCACCCTAATCCTTTTATTCTGAAACAAACGAGATGCTTCCAGGTCAGGTTTTGAGCATTCTCTAACAAACACTGTGTTGTGTGCAGTTGAGGGCTCGCAGCGCCCACCGTTGCCCACCAGAGCAGCGCGACGGAGCACGGGCATAACAGTGCGCATGCGCGGCCGCTGACGTCATTAAATGCGACGCCGTCGCCATTAACGTCACGGCACACCGGGTGCGACGTGCGCAAGCGTCATCGCTATGGCGACAGCGTAACTTGTGGGGTTTGGCTAGGCCGCGGTTAAAACAGCTCGTTAAAATCATGGAATCACAGAATCATCGAGTTCCAACCCCTAAGACTTTAAAAGTGGGCTCGTCTTATAAGCAGTTAGAATTTTGTGTTAGACTTCGTATCACTTGGAATGGTGCTAATTGAAGAAGCTTTAGTGACGTTTCTCTCAGCTGCTGTTGATAAGCTCCGTTCTTCCTCAGTTCAGGGAAGAGCAGGCGTTACCCAGTCCCTGCTGAGATTTGGGCTGGGTTGACTGAAGACAATAGAATCACAGAATAGTTTGGGTTGGAAGGGACCTTAAAGATCATCAAGTTCCAACCCCCCNATTTCTTTTTTATGTCAAGCTTGAATCTACACCCTTCCAATTTACATCCATTGTTTCTGCTTCTCCCATCACATATTAAAAAGTCCTTCCCCTGCCTTTCTGTACGACCCCTCAGGTACTGAGAAGCTACTCTGAGGTTCCCCTTTAGCCTTCTCTTCACCAAACTGAACAACCCCAACTCCTTCAGCCTGTCCCATAAGGCAGTTTCTCCAGCCCTTTGATCATCTTTGTGGCCCTCCTCTGGACCTGCTCCAACAGCTCAATGTCCTTCTTATGTTGAGGGCTGCAGAACTGGAGACAGTACTCCAGGTGGGGTCTCAAGAGAGGGGCAAAATCCCCTCTCTTGACCTGCTGGTCACACTCCTCTTGATGCAACCCAGGATTTGGTTGGCCTTCTTGGCTGCGAGTGCAGAAGATATCTCTTCAAAGAGCACATCCTCATTTTGGCCAAGCAGAGGGCTTGGCTGGTTGCAGCAAAAGCTGCTACTTGTTGGAATAAACTTTTCTGGCAGCTAACCCGCTCTTGGCAATATCTTTCATTTCAAAAGCTCAGATACCATTGACATCTAGTTGCAAAATCCTGTGCCTGGAGGATCAGTTTATATCATCCAAACTGTCTGTGCGACCTCAAGGGACTGCAGGACATAATGCAGCAGTGAGAGGCTCCTCTGTCATCTGTGTGCTCCACTGACCCCACTTTATGAGATTTGTTGACTCAGATTCCCGTTTAAGTGGACTGATGGGATTATCTGGTCAGCCCTTTTTGTGCACGTTTCCCCATGGATTTAGTTTTTCAGGCTTTATGATGAGAGTGCACATTTCACTTAGGACAGATGCTAACAGGAATAAAGACTTCTGCCTTCTCATCTGACAGTGGCCCCCAGAGTCAGCGTCTCATGCAAAGCTGCTGGCTGCAGGCTGAGCAGCTTCTCCAAACAGGCTGCAGAGATGTCTGGGTGCCTTTGACAAAAGCAAGCAAATCCCCAGCCTGTCGGGTAAAAGTGCATGAGGCTCATTCCTCTGTTTCAATCAGAGAAGTGCTTCTGTGAACCTGAGGAGCAATTTTCCCCCCCCCCTCTGTTGTACATATGATCCTGCCATTTTGGTGGTAGCTTGTGGCTGAGTTCATCCAAAACTTTGAGAAGGAGGAGGAGGACTAAGCAAATGAAACCCCTTTGTGTAGCAACACCACCAGGCTTCTTCAATGTGAAATACCTCGTGTTCCAAACTGTGCTGTGAAAGAAAAAAACCAGGTCACTCCTGAGTTTAGAGCTCTTCGGTGGTGCTGTCACCATGGCTGGGCTGATCTGCTGGAGCAGGTGTGGGGCAATGTGCTGCACCAGGGGGAAGTGTTTTGGGACCAGTCTGCTTTCCTTGGCCCATCATGGATCACACTTCTCTTCACCCTGGGCAAACCATCCTGGTATGGAGATATCTGCAATACCCCAGAAAGGCTGGAGTAGGACTTATTAATAGGGTGCAGGATGGCAGGACTTAGGAGGAATGGATGCAGATTGGAAGAGGAGAGATTTAGGCTGTAAAGAAGATAGAAGCTCTTTCTTGTGAGGGTGGTGAGATAGTGAAAGAGACTACCCAGAGAGGCAGATTCTATGATCTCTCCCACAAGAACACGTGGGTCCATCTAGATGTTTCTGGGAAATGGTACCCACATTTGCCATATTTCTATCTCTCAGTATCCTCTGAAACCCTTAGAATTTTGCCTGAGCCTTTCCTGATCTGCACTCATACGCAGCCAGACCAAGTTCTCTGGAGTCATTCAAATTGCTCAGAGGAATAAATCAATTTAGCAAAAAGCCCAAAATTAAATTTGATGGGCTAAACTACATTATGCTCTTCAGCAGAAACTCTTATTTAAAAATGAAGTGAATTACCTTGCTTAAAACGAAATTAACCTTATCAAATAAGGAGTAAACAATGGTGTCTAAATACATTTTAGACATGTGTGAATTTCCTTCAGGTATGAATGTTGTTTTCCTCTGACAGACCTCCCCTATACTGCCTCTGCTATGCTGGACTTGTATAAATAATTTCCAGTCCTGTGTTAAACCTCTCTCCAAGCTCCTATTCTCACATCAGCATAGAATCATAGAATGGTTTGGGTTGGAAGGGACCTTCAAGATCATCTAGTTCCAACCCCCCTGCCACAGGCAGGGACTCCTCCCACTACATCAGGCTGCTCAGTGCCTCATCCAACCTGGCCTTAAACACCTCCAGGGATTGAGGGGGCATCCACAGCCTCTCTGGGCAATCTCTTCCACTGTTTTACCACCCACATGAGAAAGAACTTTTTTTCTTCTTTCCAGCCTAAATCTCCCCTCTTCCAATTTGTATCCATTACTCCTAGTCCTTCCATCACATATCCTATTAAAAATTCCTACCCCAGCCTTTCAGTGGGCCCCCTTCAGGTATTGCAAAGCACAGAAAATCATGAAGAATAAAAAATTTCTTCTCAATCTACACAGCTTGCAGTGGCCTCCACTCAACAATGTACCCTAAAACATGTGGCTGTAGCCCCAAGCCAAGCTGTAGCCTCCTGCCAATTAAGTGTCTTTGCCGTCAGTCACAGCAGTTTACATCCCTGCAAGTGTGGTGAGAGACACCATGAGCAGAGGTGCTGGCCCCAGCATCAGTAGCAGATAAAGCAATTTACAGTTACTAAAGTGTTTCAGATCAGAATTGAAATCAGTGCTTCAAATCAGTGATTCACATAAGTGAGGATATTCAGTTTTTCAGCATGGTCAGGAACTCAGCCTTGACAGCAGAGGTTTGAGTATCCAGAGTTCTTCAAACTGAAATCAATAGAAAATGAACTTGATTTCCTGAGTGAAAGACATCCTTAGGAGAGACATCCTTATCACAGCAGCTGGATGTTTTCCCAAGCTGCTTGATGTATAACTGGAAAGTTTTAAGTGATTTGTGGCTGAAGGACTGTCAGCTGGAGCTGCTGAAGTGAATTCCTCAGCAGATGCTTGTCTGTATCACAGTCACCCCTACAGGCAGATACACCTGTCTGGGGGCAAACCCACACAGGAATCAGGTCCACATGGCCTCAGTGACAGCCTAATTGCAACACAAACCTTTGACTGCCATTACAGGGAGCTCTTACAAGCCTTTGTCAAAAGCCTGTGCAACTTGCTTTTGATCTGGGGTTTGATCACCACCATCCTTTGTCATTACAAGCTCTGAATCATCCCTGTTTGCATTTGTTGGTAAATTCCCCTCCAGCAAAGCAGATCTTTATGCTTTTGAGCCATCTGTCACAACTGGCAGATCTTCTCCCAAGGGGCATTTTGCCACTCAGGTTAAGTGTGTGAGTTCTGACATGGCCACTGCCCCCCCCTCCCAGCAAAATAATACTGTGACACTCCTGTCTGACCCATGTCCCTGTGGAGGCAGCTTCACACACAGCAGCGACAATGGCAAGACTTTTCCTTTCCTTTTTCTTGTAGTGGATTTTTGTTACAACACCCAGGAATACTCCAGCTCTTTTCATAGAATCATAGAATAGTTTGGGTTGGAAGGGACCTTAAANCCTGCCTTTCTGTAGCCTCCTTCAGGTATTGAGAAGCTACTATGAGGTCCCCCCTGAGCCTTCTCTTCTCCATGCTGAACAGCCCCAACTCCATCAGCCTGTCCTCATAAGGCTTCAGCCCTTTGATCATCTTTGTGGCCTCCTCTGGACCTGCTCCAACACCTCAATGTCCTTCTTATGTTGAGGGCTCCAGAACTGGACACAATACTCCAGAACTGGACACAATACTCTAGGTGGGGCCTCACCAGAGCCAAGTAGAGGGGCAAAATTCTTCAGGTCGCATAGATGGATCCACATCTATGATTCTATGATCTGGAAAAGTATGTAAAGCATCTGTAAAGCATCTTTAAATAGAACTCTGAAATCAGTCTAGTTTTGTACAGTTTTAACTATTCCAGGTAAAATTCACCTCACCTGACTATTAACATTGGCACAAATGCTTTGCAGGTCAGGCTTAAGACTTTTAAAGGTGCAGGCACTTATAGGATTCAGTACTGCCTGCATGTAAAGCACTTTTTGGACAAACATCACACCCAGTATTGTGTCCATGTGAACAGCCTCCAGGTTTGCCTCAGTGGATCCCAGAAGGTGAGGGTGAAAGGAGAGGACAAGCCTCAGCTGCATTTACAGCACACTCACAGCCCATCATGGGCTCTGACTTCCCCAGAGCAGACCAGTGAGAGAAGGGAGAGGAAACTGCACCATAGTGGAAATCTGATGACAGGGGAAAGCATTGTCTGTCCTCACGAAGAGGATCAAGTGCAGATAAGCAAACTCCAGAGGATATTAAAAAGATAGATTTACTCCTCTCCTCTCCCACAGGGACTTTGTTTGGTGGCTTCAGGCCCCTCTTAAGACTGTGCCATGATGATAAGGCACAGCTGAGACCCCATTAACATCACTCTGGCTTCTGAAACTGCTGGAACACACTGGTATCAGCAAATCCTACAGCAGAGCTGAACAGGTTTGAGTTCCTGAGCCTCCAACCAGGCTTGCACCCACCACAGCAAGGGTTTGTCAAAGGATTGGAGCTATGAATTCAAAATATTCTATTTAGGATCAAGCAGTACGTGTGAGAGGCATGAAGGCACAGAGCCCAGGCTTCATGAAGGTAATTTTTTTATATTTGGAAAAGCAATATTAAAAAACACTGGAAAAAAATGCAAGAGATAAATTTAACAGTTGCTTCTACAAGTTTGAACCTTGTATTGTTCAGCCATTTTGACATATAAATTATTGCTTACTAGCTCTCATAAATGCACAACACAGGAATTATGTACAGAGGCAGACAAGCATAAAATAGGAAAACATTGGCAACATTGAGTCTGGTAAATCAGATTATTTCATACATACCAGATCTTGTAATGGTGGATAACTACTAGCTGTAGTCCCTGAGAAGTTAGGCAAACACCTTGGTTTGGGGTTTTCCATTTTATTACTTTTAATGCAAGCTGACAGCATTATGGCACTCAGAGAGAACGGTACAGGCAGGTGTTCTTACCTCAGCTCATTGACTTCATCTCAGTATTTTTAACAGTGTAGTAAGATGACAATAAATAGGCTATGCAAATAAATATTAAGTCTGCTAAAATGTTTAGTATTTACATCTTTGTAATTTTTACAGCAGCATCTTATTCCTGATAACACCTTTTTATTTATTTCTTTTTTTGCCACTGTCATGCAAATGTAACTTATTTCTATCTAAAAACAGGGCTGGAATGTCCTAGAAACACCTAAATTTGCTGCAACAAAATCCCACATCAAAGAGGTATAAAGAGCCCCAGCTTCTTCCTGTGTGTTGTCCAATCACTGCTCCAAGCTACCCAAGAGAACACACAGGGGTGAGATTGTGATAAAGTGAACTTAAAAAACTCCTAGATTTTATCCTATTGAAGTATTTAAAAAATAATAATAAATAAATCACACAATTTCACCAGTGCTGGATCCCAGCAGACTGTCTAGTGTTCTCCTCTCTTTCACAGAGTTTTAATTCTAAGTTCTCCTTCCAACCACCACACCTTCAAGCTGCTGGCCAGGCTGCAGCCCAGCTCTGTTTGATGGAGAATCTGATGGGCCTTTTTTAAGTAGAATTAGCTACAGATTTGGATTATTTGCTTTTCCTTTAATGTAACAGTTACAATACCCGTATATTTTCAGTGTGAAATTGATGGATTTAAATTGGCCACTTCTGACCAGAAGTTGACATCCTAATTATACACACCACAAAAAGTCATTTGTAAAGCTTTAAACAGGAGTCTAATTAGCCATGAGACAGATAACAATGTTAATGCTGGCTACCTGCCTTCAGACTGAATTTCTGCCAGCTGCAAGGGGTAGACAACACCTGGTTTAGTGTGAAGTTGCAGAGTCAGTATCTCTGCTAACTAGTACTAGTTAATGCATTCATCTACTTCAACCACTTTGAACTGGCAGAGTGAGAAGCCTTGGAGGTGGCTCCAGCATCCTCTCAAATCAAAGCCTGAGCACAGAGTCACCTTTTATCTTTTGGGTTTGTTTCTTTTGTCTCCTTTCTTTAATTTCCTTGGTCGTTTATTCTTCTCTGGCCCAAACTATCACAGAGCCAAATGCAGCTATCAGAGAAACAGCTCCACTTTCTCACCTGCAATACATTCTCTCCCACAGATTTCAAGGGAAAAACTTTGTGGAGAAGAGTGTTACACCACATGAGCTAAATCTAACATGCAGGCTGGTCTACATACAGCCTAGCAGCAAATAATGCCATAGTAAAAAATAAAATATTTCACAAGGGGGAGCTCAAAACCCAGCAAAGTACTCGGGGAAAGCAGCTGGGGTGGGGATGCAAGGAGTACTGGAGCAGCCCGAGGAGGAACTGACATAACACAAGCAGCAAATTGCATCTGGTTTGTGTTTTTACACTCCACAAAAGAGCCCACTGCAGCTAGTATCCTCATCTGAACAGTTTTGGTCTGTTTGCACAAAAGAGTTATTTACAAAATGTGCAGTCACATCTACAGAAGAACATAGGAAATTTTTACTCCATGGCCAGCAAGAGTTTATTTTTTTTTCTTCTCTTTTTACTGGGTAAAAGAAGAATTTTTTTTTTCTTAAAAAAAAAAAAAAAGAAAAAAAATCATATAGCATTTGATAATAACAAAGTACAAGCAAATACATCTGTTTCCTTTACAATAGATCTATACAATATTTCACAGAAGGGAAAACTGAATGCAGAGTCTACAGGTTCCCCCACGGACTACTTGTTAAAGCTGCTTTTTTTTTAAAAAATCCCTTTAAACCAGAGATAACACAAGGATGAAGAGCATGCTACTTCAGTATTCCCACATTTTAGTAAAGGAGCATTTTTTTGGAAGTCTTCCTCTCGTGGAAAACATGGGACAGAGATGGGCAAGCAATGCAAATGTATCCTCCCTGCTCTGCAAAGGGACTGCTGTTACCTTGAGCCAGTCCACAGACAGGAGACAAGCTGCACATTGCCTCTGGCATTCACTACATTATTTCAGGGCAACTTCTTTCCACTGAAAACCAGAGCCACAGTGATGGCAGTGCTCAGATATAGGTCAGCTGCAGAAAAGACTCTAAAAATGATGCCTCACTACATGCCCAGAAGCAGGACTTGTAGCTACATGAGAACCAGAGGCTAGGGAAGGGGTGTGAGAGGATGAGAAGCAGGGATCCTGATGCTGTGAATCCATGTGTATGCAGGTAATTACACTGCTACCATGTATGGTCTACCTTTTTGTTCTTTTAAAACTAGAAGCAAGTGCAAGTTATGTGAAATTTTACCTGCTGAAACAGTAGAATCATAGAATAGTTTGCGTTGGAAGGGACCTCAAAGATCATCGAGTTCCAACCCCCCTGCCATAGCCAGGGTCACATCAAATTAGATCAGGATGATCAGTGCCTTGTCCAACATAATCTTAAACACCTCCAGAGAGGGGGCATCCACAACCTCTCTGGGTAACCTCTTCCAGTGTTTCAGCACCCTCACCATAAAGAATTTCTAAAGGATATCAAGCCTGAATCTACCCCCTTCCAAATTACATCCATTATTTCTGGTCCTCCCATCAGGTATCTTATTAAAATGTCCTACCTCTGCCTTTCTGTAGCCCCCTTCAGGTATTGAGAAGCTACTAAGTATTTCCAGAAGGTGAGTTAGGGATGTGGGTGAATTTAGGCACAGCCACTGAACAGACACTAAGGTGGCTCTAATCCAAGCAGGAAACAAAGCTCCTGCTCCAATAATTTATAGCACATTAACTGCAGGAGCTGGTGCTAAATCTGAGATAACTGAAAAGGAAGAAAAAGAACACATTTTCAGCATCCAAACAATTGTGTCCATAAATCACAACAGAAAGTGGGTTGGTTTTATAAAGCAGGTTTTAGAGGGACTGTAAAAGCATGAAGTGTTTACTGCTGACCTCCACATCACAACGTGCTCTCCAGTTTCAGCTGGTGCCCTGGGTCTTTGCTGTTGCACTTAGCTCAAGCACGATGCTCCAGTGGGCTTGGGGGGAGCTGGATGGATTGCAGGGGATTTTTGGCAACAATACTTTGGCAGCCTTGAGCTGGAGAGGTGCAGACTGTGGTGAGCTGAGCATCAGTCCCCTCGTGTGGCACGTTGCTCGCTGAAATGTTTTGCTGCAGTGACACGACGCCGCCCTTTCCTTCTAATACTGGCAGAATCTGCATTGAAAGCTACACTGGACCAAAGAATGTTTTCACAGAAACCAAGCCCTCAAGCTCAAAGGATGCTGCTCCACTCCCTCCTGTCCCAGTTGAAGAGCGGGGATGGCACCCTGCAGCTTTGTGAGCAGCTCCTTTGCTGGCTCGTGCCTGATTTTCCTGTGCATGTTGTGTTGAGCTACTGATAAAACTCAGTAAACTGTTCTTAGACAGGGAAGCAACATGCTTGGCATAAACATTCACTTAATTCAAAGTGCTGCAGTTACAAGGTTCTAGGAAGCTGTGCAGGCTCACACTCGGGGCTCTATCCTGTGAGAAAGCTCAAACAGAGCCTGCTGGTTGTCGATGACATGCAGGTGATGGACATATGGCTTCAGCTCATGATGCTCTTTTGAAGGAACTTCATTGCCTGCGAGACAAGAGAAAAAGGATAGAATTGCATGGGTTAGAAGGGACTTTTCAGATAAACTGGAAAAAAAAAAAAACCTGAAAAAAATAATCCATCACTGAACCATATCTCTAAGCACTAAAGCAATAACCCATCACTAAGCCTTATATCTCTAAGCACTAACCCATCACTAAACCACATCTCTAAGCACTAACCCACCACTAAACCATATCTCTAAGCACTAACCCATCACTAAACCTTATATCTCTAAGCACTAACCCATCACTAAACTATATCTGCACTATCCCACCACTAAGCACTAACCCATCACTAAACCATCTCTAAGCACAATATCTACCCATCTCTTAAATATCATAATGATGCTTCAACCTCTTCCTTGTTCCAAGACTTGATGACCCTTTCAGAGTAAATTTTTTTCCTAATAACCAGCCTAAACCTCCTCAGCTATAACTAGAAGCCAAGCTGGGCAGCCACTGTGTGCAAAGGAGGGAGAAGTGGATGGCAAGAAGGAGACTCTTCCCAAGTGCAAGATTTACTGCCATGGGTGGAACAGGCATTCCAAACCCTGCAGGGACTTTCAAGGTTTCCTTTATGTCACTCTGACAGCACAACAGGACCTTGAGCAGGGGTGGGTGACCCAGCCTGTAACTTTTAAACAACCTGAAGGCAAGTACACAAGGCAGCAGACCCCAGATCATTTCTTTCAGAGCAGGTGAAAGGTGTCAGTGCAGCAGACAGCTACAAAAGCTCTTCAAAAGCTCCTCTTGACAGGCCCCACGTTTTGATCTGTTATGCTTTTGATTTCTGATCTAGTAACAGAGACAAGAGTCATGCTGTCATTTCACGGGAGTTTACACGGCCAGAGGAATTAGCCTGTGGAACAGACAAATTGAAGGATGGCTTGAATAGCAGATGTTTCCTCTTACAAGCTTTATACCTCATGTTGGCTTGTGGGAACTCGCTGCCTGTCAAACCCTCCAGCGTGGCTGGTGACCAACAGAAATGGAAAAGGAAAAGTTAAAACCTGTGTCCTCCATGAGACCCACCCAGAGAAAGGAATGAGAGGAGGGCTATGAAGATGATCAAAGGGCTGGAGTCTTATGAAGACAGGCTGAAGGAGTTGGGGTTGTTCAGTCTGGAGAAGAGAAGGCTCAGGGGGGACCTCAGAGTAACTTATCAATACCTGAAAGGGGCTACAGAAAGGCTGGGGTAGGACTTTTTAATAAGATATGTGATGGTAGGACTAGAAATAATGGATGCAAATTGGAAGGAGGTAGATTCAGGCTTGATATAAGAAGGAAATTCTTTACAGTAAGGGTGGTGAAACACTGGAAGAGGTTGCCCAGAGAGGCTGTGGATGCCCCTTCTCTGGAGGTGTTTAAGGCACTGAGCATCCTGATCTAGTGGGAGGGTTGGAACTCAATGATCTTTAAGGTCCCTTCCAACCCAAACTATTCTATGATTCTATATGCTCCCCACAAGCCACTGATGGCTGGCAAACAAGACAAACTAATCTGTATCCTCAAGGATTTTCTAATATCATTACCATAAATTAAAAAAAAAGCCCCTCCAAATTCCCTGAACCAATCAGCTTAACTCCTCCTTTCTCCTTTGTTCCAAGATCATCCCTTTCTCCACACCCTACAGGAGAAGCTTTCCAGGAGCCCACGACCATCTCACTTGTTTCTAAAGAGAGTTGCATGAAACTGGGTAGGGAACGTGGGATGTCAATGCAGACAGTTCTGCATCTCTCTGCTAAAGGGGCTACCAGGCAGCTATTTTCAGGAGCTACTTCTGAGCTATCAAACTGAGAATTGTAGGAGAGCACATGTATCAGGATACAGAGATGACTTTTTTGATCTGAGGGAAAAAAAAAAGTGCCTCTCTGCTGAATATGCTGAGAAATATTCATATTTTTCATTAACACCCTAATTGGAAAAAAAAAAGCATGAATTAAAAAAAATGGGTTTAAATTTTTTTCAATTTTTGAGGTTGCTTTGCCTGTTTTCAGAAATCCTATTATCTGTTTTCAGGATTTAGGATAGAAAAGCACTATTCCCATTAAAAAGCCATTTCAGTCTTGCTTAAAATCAAACCAGTTTCTAATCCAGCAAGACCTTGACCTGCAAGTTTAATACAGATTATATAGTTAATAAAAAAATATTAATATTCCTTGCTTAGTTTTGTTTGAATTCTTTCCTATAGTGAGATGCCTACTGCTTTTAGGCCAATCTGGGAATTGCTGCAGTAGAAAGATTCATATTTCTAAGAGCAAAATAAGCCCCCTAGAAAAGGAAACTGTCCATAAAGTCTCAATAAATATTCAGTGAATTCATTTCATGCCTAAACGAATTTAAAAAGGAGGAAAAAAAAAAAAAAGTGCCTACAGGGATGTCTGTGTAAGCTGCTTTTTAAATGCCAGCTTCACAATAAATCAAGTCTGGGGGAAAGTAAAATAACAACCATGTACTTCAAACTACCAGATTATATGATAAATCTCAGGTATTAACCTTGGATTTATGTTGCAGCACTTACAAAACCACTCAGAAAAAAAAAAGGGAAAAATGAGATGGAAGATTTGCAGAGAAGCTCCATAAAATATCACATCATTAAAAGGAACCTATGCTACATTTTATATTGACAAATAAGGAACATTCTAGTTTATAAAGGTATGGTTTGGATTAATCAGTATCTCCTCCTTTAGTATCCAGTTTAACAGAATAAAAGCAAAAACCACATCCATCCACCTCTCTCCCAATTTTATCACAGAACAGCACAAGAACCATATCAGTGAGCAGATTTTGTTAAAAATTTTTTTAAAACTGCAATACACAGGTTAATTTTACAAAGCAAAAGCTCTTAACAGCACCTATCTGTCTCCCAGGCACATGGATTTATGTACAAAATCATCAGTGTTCTTTCTGTCAGAGCCCATGCTGATGGTTGCTGAAAATTCATCTGGAAAAAACCCCAAATTATTCTAATTGTTTGGGGTTTTTTCCCCCCCAAGGCTGTAGCCCAAGTTCTCAGCTTCTCTTTGGAAAAGTGGTTTTAGTGGCCTCAATAAATGACATGTTTAGTGGGTTTGGCTTAAAAACTAACCACTTCCTAAAACTGTGCTGGGTTTATCCTCTTCCTGTGTTTAACCTCTCTGCAGGGAAATGCTGAGAAGGAGAAAAATAAGGTTTCTCCTCTGTAGAGCAGCAGAAACAAAGTGAGCTGGAGTCTTCTCACACGGTTCCTTTGAGGCAGATTCTCTGGTGTCTAAGAAGGTGGAAACAACACAAAGTCTGCACAAGTCTTTTGTGCAGCTGAGATACTTGTGACTGCTCCATCAGTAGATTTTCCAGTGCCTAGAGGAAGCACTAGGCACAGGAGGACTCTATTTGCAGGATTCTTACAGCAGAGGTACTAACACAACCCTCATTTTCTACCTTTTCCACTTTCTACAAAGAACGAGTGGTGCTCCTCAAGGATCAGTACTGGGACCAGTGCTATTTAACATCTTTGTAGGAGATATGGGCAGTGGGATTGAGTGCACCCTCAGCAAGTTTGCAGATGACACCTAGCTGTGTGGTGCAGTTGATACACCTGAAGGAAGGGATGGCATCCAGAGGGACCTTGACAGGCTTGAGAGGTGGGCCCAAGCCAACCTCATGAAGTTCACCTGGATCGAAGCAACCCAAAGCACAGAC
>VZTY01019471.1:5893-18644 GCA_013400935.1 Turnix velox
GAGCCTTCTCCAGGCTCAACAACCCCAACTCCTTCAGGCTGTCCTCAGAAAGGAGTTGCTCCAACCCTCTCATCATCTTCATGTCCCTCCTCTGGACCTGCTCCAACATCTCAATGTCCTTCTTCCATTGATGGCTCCAGAACTGGCCCCAGTAACTCCAGTTGGGGTCTCACCAGAGCCCAGTAGAGGGGCAAAATCCCCTCCCTTGCTCTTCTGGCCACACTTCTCTTGATGCAGCCCAGGATTGGGTTGGCTTCTGTGCTGCAAGCACACACTGCTGCCTCATGTTGAGCTTTTCATCCACTGACACCCCCAAATCCTTCTCTTCAGGGCTGCACTCAAGCCACTCTCCACCCAGTCTGTGTCTGTGCTTGGGGTTGCCCCAACCCAGGTGCAGGACCTTGCACTTGGCCTTGTTGAACTTCATGACCCCGCACAGACTCCAAAGCACCCCCTCCTAGAACCACAAGCTTGGCTCCAAATAGAAAACATAAAATGTATTATCAGAATGATTAAAAACTAATACAATTAATAAAAGCTGCTGTGAAGAAGCTTCTGCAGCATTTGGGGATGAGAAGTGCTGGAGTGTGGGCTCCCATCCATCCCCTCCCATTAATCAAAAGAGGGGAGGGATGGATTGCTAACTTCACAAGACGGGAAGATTATGTTTCTGTCAGGAAATCTACATCCTGGTGTCTTCATTTCAAGCCCACAGTGTATGTCCTCCATGTCACTGCTGTCAACATTATCCCTCCAATAAATTAGAAAGCACTCAAGATGATGGATAGGCCATGCAGAAAAGTAATAACTATTGAAGGGAAGCCAGCACAAGCTGCCACTCACTGAGAAAGCCCCAAATTTACTGACTTCTGCAAGCTCTTGAAGAATAAATGGGGAAATCAATAGGAGATTACAGAAATACACATTTTTAATTATTAAAAAGCCCTGCTATTGATCTTTCTTTTTTTTTTTTTTTTTCAGAAGTAAATACCATTAGAGAGATTTATAAATGCGTGGCTTCTTCAACTTCATTGAGATCTGCCAGGAATGCAGATGAAGGGATCCTATCTCTGCCTCTACAAGAAAAAATGGGTCCTGAATAAGAGTGATCCTCCTCAAAAGCTGCTATTTCAGGAGAGGAGGTATTCAGATAGAGTGAAGAGATCTCCTCCTTTTTATATCTGAACACATCCTTGTAGTGAGTGCCAGCCTGGAGAGAGACACCATCATAAAACCCACACTCCCTAAAATCAGGGAATAATATTTAAATAACATGTTCATAATCCTCCTTCCTTCAAAATACTTGGTTTCCACAATTAACACAGTCTCTAGATGTGTTTTTTTTGTTAAAAAAAATAAGACAAGAATCAGATTCCAAGTATATTTGAAAGGTTTTCTGCACATCCTCAGTAGGAAGGAGGCAGCAGACATCCATCTGCAAAAAAAAAACAACCTTGGTGTCACAAATCACTGGGAGAAGATTCATAGTGGGAAGCTTAGCTAAGCAGGAAAAGACTTTTTAACCAAGCAATAAATTACAAATTCCCTTATTTAAAGCACTTTGCAGCCCATCCCCATCACCCTACAGCCTGGTAAAGCTGCCTGGGGATAAACCTGGGAGCCAAGTTTTCCTCTGTTGCTTGTTTACAAACCCCTTTGCTCCTCTGGGTTGGTTATTGATCAGAAATCCCTTAGTATGTAATTACTAGTCAATGCTACTTTCCCCAAATAGATGGAGAAGCAGACAGAGAGCAATTTATTAGCCTGGAGTGAAAAAAATACTAAATCTCCCCATCTACAGCATCCAGATTGGAGGTTCTGTGAGAATTCCCATCATTTTCTGTCCTCCAGTGCAGAAATTCATCCCTATTTCCAATCCTCCCTCATTCCACAGGAGGGTTGCACATCACCACAGCAAACCTCATCTGAACAGTGAACCAACAGGTACTTCTAAAATTATTATTTTTAGCTTCTTTAGATAAGCAGAACACACTTTTTGGGCTCTGTTCAACCAAATTTTGCATCACTCAGGGCTTCTGGCTAAAACAACTTCATTAAAACACTACAAGAAGCATCAAGACAGTGTCCAGCAAATACTGGGGCAGAAAGAAGTATAAAAAAACCTTAAAATTAACACTTTAATAAATAAGTGAAGTTCAGACTGATTTTTTTCAGGAGCTTGCACTGGTTAAAGTTTCTGTACATTCTTCTGAGCATGGTCTTTTTTTTTATCCTCTATCAAAATTTCTCTGAGGGGCATTAAACTGGGATGCATCCCATATTCCAATTCCCATATTTTCTGAAACCTAAAAGGCAAAAATCCTTCCCCAAAAAGAAAAATCAGGTCCCCCAGGAAGTATTTTCATCACTAATTTTAACCATGTGCAGCAGGTAGCTGCGTTTACACCTTTGGGAATCAGGTTCCACAGGCAGAATTTACATGGAGGGGAAAAAAAAAAAGGGTTTGTTGCTCTCCATGAACAATTTAATATCAAGCACCATGTGCAAAGCAGGTCAAGCCTGGCCACCCATGTTCAAGCACGAGCATCATGTTGCCTCCTGCAGCCCTGCACTGACAAGGCAGATGATCACACTTCAAATTTCATTCATCACAGCCCTTCCACTAGGAAAAATGAAGTGGTCCCTGAAGCAGGAAATTGAATGAATTCATAGTTCTTGTGGTGTAAAAGAGCCCAGATCTTTTTAACTTCCATCTCAAGGAATCACCAGGCTCAGTGGAGAGGTGCTGTGGTGTCTCAGGTGGAATAACTCTGGCAAAACCACACTGAGAAAAGATAAGAAGGACTTGAGAGTTTACTTAGAAGCATAGAATGGTTTGGGTTGGAAGGGACCTGCAAAATCATCTAGTTCCAGCCTCCCAGCCATGGGCAGGGACACCTTTCACCAGATCAGGTTGCTCAATGCCTCATCCAGCCTGGCCTTAAACGCCTCCAGGGATTGAGGGGGCATCCACAACCTCTCTGGGCAACCTCTTCCAGTGTCTTACCACCCTCACAGCAAAGAATTTCTCCCTCACATCCAGCCTAAATCTCCCCTCTTTCAATTTGCATCCATCACTCCTAGTCCTGCCATCTTGGACCCTATTCAAAAGTCCTACCCCAGCCTTTCATAGAACGGTTTGGGTTGGAAGGGATCTTCAAAACCATTTAGTTCCAGCCCCCTGCCATGGGCAGGGACACATCCAACCAATTCAGGTTGCTCAATGACTTGTCCAGCTTTGCCTTAAACACCTCCAGGGATTGAGGGGGCATCCACAACCTCTCTGGGAAACCTCTTCCAGGGTCTCACCACCCTCACAGCAAAGAATTTCTCCCTCACATCCAGCCTAAATCTCCCCTCTTTCAATTTGCATCCATCACTCCTAGTCCTGCCATCTTGGACCCTATTCAAAAGTCCTACCCCAGCCTTTCATAGAACGGTTTGGGTTGGAAGGGATCTTCAAAACCATTTAGTTCCAGCCCCCTGCCATGGGCAGGGACACATCTCACCAATCCAGATTGCTCAATGACTTGTCCAGCTTTGCCTTAAACACCTCCAGGGATTGAGGGGGCATCCACAACCTCTCTGGGAAACCTCTTCCAGGGTCTCACCACCCTCACAGCAAAGAATTTCTTTCTTCTCTCCAGCCTAAATCTTCCCTCTTCCAATTTGCATCCATTCCTCCTAGTCCTGCCATCATACCCTATTAAAAATTCCTACCCCAGCCTTTCTGTAGCCCCCTTCAGGTATTGAGAAGCTCCTCTGAGGTCCCCCCTGAACCTTCTTTCCTCCAGGCTCAACAACCCCAACTCCTTCAGCCTGTCCTCAAAAGGGAGGTAGTCCAGCCCTCTCATCATCTGATCATCTTAGAGAAAAGATGGCCATATCTTCTACAAATGATAAAGCAAAGGCAATGGGGGAGGATGTAGTCAGAATTTGGCATTTTTTGGTGTTTTCCCCTGGAGTTCAGAGCCTCCAACTCCAGCCTGTTCCTCACTGCCTGCCAGTCAGAGGCAGCAGCAGTTGTTGGCCTGATGCTGCCCAGATACTAAATCCGTGGTAAGCACGCCTGGCTGAGGAGATTTACTCCTTGCCAGAAGACTTTTTAAAGAATAAGCATATTAAAACGATCATACCAAATAAACACGACCTCTCATTTCACATAAGAGGACTTAAGAGCTTCATGGATCCTTACTGGCTTAGTGTAAAAAGGAATGTTACACAACACAGAAGCAGCATGTCTAACTCTGAGGGTGTTTTTTTTTTTTGGCTCACACTGGATCCAGGAGAAGAAAAAAAAGTCCATGTCCCACAATTAGCAATGAGTTGTGCTGCTTATTGATAAGCCCCAGCATCTGCATTAGGATCAGTCCCTCTCTACCTAGAGAGGTTCCCTAATTGACAACAGTAGTTCTGAGAGAAAGCTGTTATGAAGAGAAGCATTTCACACAACCTGTCTTCTCCAAACCACAAATCTCCATTTCCAGGCAGCCACCTGGTCCAAACTGATAGGAAACAATGAGAATAGTAAAGAATCACAGAATGGTTTGGGTTGGTAGGAACCTTGAAGATCATCTAGTTCCAACCCCCCTGCCATGGGCAGGGACACCTCCCACCACACCAGGTTGCTCAATGCCTCATCCAGCCTGGCCTTAAACACCTCCAGGGATTGAGGGGGCATCCACAACCTCTTCCAGAGTCTCACCAGGAAACAACTTTCTTCTTCTCTCCAGCCTGGACCTCCCCTCTTCCAATTTAGATCCATTATTCCCAGTCCTACCATCACATATCCTATTAAAAAATCCTCCCCCAGCCTTTCTGTAGCCTCCTTCAGGTATTGAGAAGTTCCTCTGAGGTCCCCCCTGAGCATTCTCTTCTCCAGTCTTGACTTAGAAATGAAGCAAATTGCTCCCCAGAGGTTTGTAATTAATTATTTCATTACAAAAAGGTGCTGGGTTTTATGGAACCTCAACAAGATGTTTGTGTTTTCACCACAACCTTGGTACCTACCCTGTCAAAAGGAATCCCATACTTCTTCAGGATGGAGGGTGAAATGAGGGTCATCTTGTGACGGAGGAAAGCATCACATCCCTGAGAGCTTCCTGGAAAAAATCCTGTGGAGACATTAAAAGAAAGAGAAATCTCACCATTGGAATGTTATTTTAAGCAGAGACAAGGTGGTGAAATGAAAACCCACCTCAATATTTCCTGGAGAACAAAAATAACCAAGGACTGGAGGTGTCAGCAATTAGTACATCCCTAATTGTTTAAAACAGCAGGTAAATTTTGTAATAAATCTTTGCACCTCATGCATCTAAGTCTTCTGTGTGTGGGAATTATCAGCTTGGCCAAAATCTCAGAAAATTAAGCAGGAAAAATGGCAGCTAAAAGGATGTAACATCACTTTGCTCTGGGCCACACGTTCCCCTCCAAGGGGGAAGAGACTCAATAACAAATTCTGTATTTCTAAGGTTTGAAAAACATCCCCCCATTTAGGCAAATAAATAACCCAAGCCCTGGAAACAAAACTAATTGATGAGACATAATGAAAGAGGTTTCAGATAGCAAAAAAAAAGGGATGACTGGATTCCTGGTTTTCTTCTATTTTCCTCCACTAAAAGCATTTCAATTAAAATTATGACTTGTCTGCTACCCAGCCTGTCGTCCCCTCTCTGCAGTTCCTCTTTTTTAATGCACAGTTTAAGTGGCTCTCATTAAAGCTACTAATAAAGAAGTGCATTTTAAGTGATTAGCACCAATAACATGGCAACACATTAACATTCTCTCCCTGGGCTCCACAACTCTCCCAGGGAGCCCATTTACAGCTCAGTTATTCATTTTCCATATTAATTGCACACTCTTTTTTTTTTTTTTTCCCCCAAAAAAAACTTCCTCACAGACAAACCCACTGGTGTCCAGCACAGGGAAGATACCCAGCAGTAATACCACTGGGCTGTAGCTCCAAAATATCTTCTAAAATCTACTAAGCAAGAGAAAACTAAGATAAAAATCATTGAGGATTCACTGTAGCTCCAAAATATCTTCTAGAAACTACTAAGCAAGAGAAAACTAAGATAAAAATCATTGAGGATTCACTCCTGGTGTATAGGAAGGTACCCAGCAGTGACATCACTGGGCTGTAGTTCCAAAATATCTTCTAAAAACTACTAAGCAAGAGAAAACTAAGCTAAAAATCATCGAGGATTCACTGTAGCTCCAAAATATCTTCTAGAAACTACTAAGCAAGAGAAAACTAAGATAAAAATCATTGAGGATTCACTCCTGGTGTATAGGAAGGTACCCAGCAGTGACATCACTGGGCTGTAGTTCCAAAATATCTTCTAAAAACTACTAAGCAAGAGAAAACTAAGCTAAAAATCATCGAGGATTCACTGTAGCTCCAAAATATCTTCTAGAAACTACTAAGCAAGAGAAAACTAAGATAAAAATCATTGAGGATTCACTCCTGGTGTATAGGAAGGTACCCAGCAGTGACATCACTGGGCTGTAGTTCCAAAATATCTTCTAAAAACTACTAAGCAAGAGAAAACTAAGCTAAAAATCATCGAGGATTCACTGTAGCTCCAAAATATCTTCTAAAAACTACTAAGCAAGAGAAAACTAAGATAAAAATCATTGAAGATTCACTCCTGGTGTATAAATTGAGATGTCTCAGTATTGATCATCAGTAGAAGTTGTAAAAAGTGAGAGATTCCCTATCCCTGATGTCACACTTCAGGCCTGTCCAGGTAATTTGGATTTATTTCCTTTTGAGCAGCTGAAAAAGTAACTTTTATTAAGACTGGAAAACAAGTGAAGCTTTGAAATGTGACATTTCTGAGCTGTGATTTTCAATATGATTTGGTTTTAGGGATCATGGCTCTCAGCAGGCAGAAAAACAATCCTACCATGCCCTAGGACATGGATACCCAATTATTCCACATTTATCCTACACCACCAGTCACTCCCCTTCAACACCCTCCCTTTTTCTATTCCAGTTTGAAACAGTCATTAGAATGTCAGGCTGTCAGCAAGAGATGCCAGAACTATGAATTTGCTTTGCTTTCTGGAAAAAAACAGAATTTTCTCTGGTTTGCATCAGAATTTGCCAGATTTTTCTCCATGCTTCTCCCACCCCAGCTTCAAGAGGAGATAGAAGTCATTAAAACACACTCAGTTGAAGATAAAACAAGTAGATTTGGAGTTAATTATTCTGGAAGAGGAGCTTTTTTTAGCTGGGCAGTGCTTAGAACATTTGGAAATAGACAAAAATAGCAACAAAACCCCAAATGCAACATCATCAAATTAAAAAAAAATACAACTAAACTTCTGCAGGCAGGCATCTTCCCTAGAGATTCCAGCATTCAAGTGGAAATGAGCCAAGGAGAAGAGATGGGGTGGGCTTGGAGAAGCTTAGAAACCAAGGGAAGGACTCAAAAACAAGGTTTTCAGCAGCCAATTCTTTATCAACCCATTTATAAAGCAAAAGTGGGTTTTCCCCCTGTATTTTCATTGAGAATAAATCAATATTTGTGCCCCAAATCTCACCTTTAGCCAAACGTTCCAGCCTCTTGCCATGTTCTGGAGGTATGGCATACCTAGGAGAAGGTGAAGAGAGAAAAAAAATATATTAAAAAAAATCACATTATAACCTGAAAATAATGAAATAAAAAGAAATCCAGAAATAAGTGTGGGGAAAAACCTTCAGCAGAACAAGCTAAAAATTAACATCTGGAAAGAACAAGCATTATTCTACAAGTCTGGAAGGTATCAGTGACACATAATTGTAACACATGGAAGAAAACAAGTATTTTTATTAAAAAGTTCTCAGACATGTTGTATGATGTGTGTTATTTCCCTCCTATTTTTTTTTTAAGTGGGTATATCACAGAAGGGAAATTGAAGAGGAGAAAGTGATGATGCAGCACTGGAAAAAAAAAGCAGAAATAAATCAGGGAAGGGAAGAGGAGGCCTGTTTTCTGCTGGAAATATATCTACAGAATAAAACCATGAGGCTGTGCTAGAGATTAATTCCCCAAAAAAAAAAACTTTAGATGGGCTGAAAAAAGGTGAAAAAGGAGGATTTGTGCCCATTGGGGCACCCCTAGAAAATTCAGATCAACTTTTTAAAAGAACACACTTTGGTTTCTTTCAATTAAAAAAAGAAAATCAGGATTTTTCATAATAGTCAAGGTATAACAAGGTAAATCAAAAGCAAGACAGACTTAAAATGTTGAACATGATGACAAAAACTAATAATGGCAATGGAATTTTGTAACTTATTGTTTACATCCCCCAGCAGATTAAACCTGGCTCCGAGCTCATTTTTTTTATAGCAGCAAATTTGGAAAATCTACATTTCTGAGAGGTGACATTTATTGCCAGCTATAACTTTTGTGCTGTGCTAATAATAAAAAATGCATTCTTTTTTTTTTTCTTCTTTCCAATAAAGATGTCCAAACCATCCAACTTCATTAGGACAAGCTGAGAACAGGATATTATCAACAGGCAACAGCACTGTCTCAAATATTATTTTCCATTTCCCACAGGAGCTCTCAAAATACACCTTGATTTTAGGGGACTTTCAGCCTGTTCCCTCTCTCGGATGCTCAATTTTCAGTCCTAAAGTTTATCTGCAAGGTGAGGAGGAATAGGATTTACTTCTCATGTTTGTTTTTTTTTTCCCTACAAAATCAAGATGTTACCTGTTGTGGTCTGGCAGGTTGGAAGAGATAACACAAGGATAGAAATCAGCCAGAGGATGCTTCAAGATTTAGATGTTAAGCTGATTTAAATTGATGGCTTATGAAAAAAAAAATCTAAAAGGAAAAAAAAATTAAAAAAAAAACCACTCTGTAGCACCTCATCTTGGAAAATAACAAAATATTAACAGTGGGCTCCCAACATCCTCCCTTCAAAGTTTGACAGTGCCTTTAAATTGCATAATTATCAAACAATTCAATTTCATTTGTCTGGGACAAAGCTGGGAGCTTTCATTTTTTTTTTAACAAAGCCCATTCATCACTTACATAAATGTGATAAAACTAATCCAGATCCAAAGCTCCTTTGTGGGATTAATGTCCCTTAGAACAGGGAAATGAGACATTCCTTTCCTTCTGGGAAAAAAAAAAAACTCACCAGGATTGGGAAAGAACTAATTTATGGCTACAAGGCTGCTGCTGATTAATGTAATATCCCCAGTCTACAATGCAACCTTCACTTAATTACTGCCTGTAATTGGGAGTTGTAAAGATAAGATTAATTGAATCTTGAGGATGTTAAAAGTTTAATACGTTGGAACATGGTTATTGTGTTATCTGAAGCTGCAGACTGCAAAAAGCCAAGCAGAGCTCTTCAGAGAGCAGCCCTTTGGAGAGACACAGAGAAAGGACTTGCTTGGAGAAAAAAAAAGGAGGAATTTCCAGCTTCAAAAAAACACCCAAAATTAACTTTTCCCTGTAGCTGATTACCCTGCAAACCTGATTTTGATAAATACCAGACATGAGGGGGCTGGATCCCAAAGTTACTTGGGGTAGACAATGATTTCCTACAGTTTAACTGGACAGTCCCCACTTTTCACCCCTTAATACAAAAGAAAGATCATTCCCATTTGCCATAAAGGATGCCATTAATAGTGTAATTTTCTTGGTGTTTTGTTTATTCCCCTGGAAGGGCTTGATGGATGCAGATAATTATCAGCCTATAAAAGGCAGCAAAGGCGCTGTTTTTCTATCCCCCTAAATCATCAGATAAATAAAGTGTGAAACAGCATTTTTGAATACAATTTTCCCCTCTAATGGCTCCGAATTATTAGCGGGAACAATGCAAATAAATAAGCAAATGTCTGGTGAGTTAAGAATTAAATCAATATGTCAGTGAAAAAAGGGCAGAGAGACCATCCTGGGGTGCAAGGACCAGCTCAGGAGCCATTCAGGGATGATGTAACAGAGAATCTACCACAGAAGTGACACTTTCCAGATGTTTTTTGAGGATTTTCCAGCTCAGCTCACATCTGTCCTCACCACTGCTTCCTCAAAGGGGGTGGCAATTCAGTTTTGTCACCTTCTTGTCCATCAAAGCTATTTAAAACTTTATCCATACCAAAAATCAGTCCTCTCTCCATGAAAGAACAGAGAATCTACTACAGAAGTGACACTTTCCAGATGTTTTTTGAGGATTTTCCAGCTCAGCTCACATCTGTCCTCACCACTGCTTCCTCAAAAGAGGAAGACAATTCATTTTTGTCACCTTTTTGTCCATCAAAAGCTATTTAAAACTTTATCCATACCAAAAATCAATCCTCTCTCCATGAAAGAACAGAGAATCCACTAGAGAAGTGACACTTCCCAGATGTTCTTTGGGGACTTTCCAGCTCAGCTCACATCTGTCCTCACCACTGCTTTCTCAAAAGAGGAAGACAATTCTTTTTTGTCACCTTCTTGTCCTTCAAAAGCTATTTAAAACTTTATCCATACCAAAAATCAATCCTCTTTCCATGGAAGAACTGCTCTTCCTTGAAGCTACCTCCAGAGAAGACCATCCTAAGCCTTAGGTCAACCTCCCCACATGGATTCTGAAGCTTTTTCTTCCTAAAGTTGTCACCCACACACTGATTTTTGATGATTCCACCACCTTTTCCTCCCCACATCAGCCTCTCCTTGCACCTACATGAAGGCAATTAAGAAATTATTAGATTATTAAATCCTCTGCACCCCCTCTCTACTAGAGACTGGCCACCAGGGGCAAGGAGGATCAACCCAAGAGGCTTTAGAAATGTCAGTTGGGGAGAAGGAAAGAAAGTTAATTTCACAGTGTCTGCACAAGGTCCAGCCCAACAGGCCCAACACAGTTTAACAGACTTTAATTATCAAAATCAGGCAGAGAAACAAAAAAAGAGGAGAGCATATCACATCTAAAAAGCCTGAGACTGTGTGTCAAGCTAAGGGTTAGTTATCTGTCTCCAAAACAGATTTAGCTGCTCCAAAAATCCTGACCCTTGGAAGATGCAAATGCCAACCCCCTCTCAGCCCTTGACAAGCAGAATTTAAAAAAAAAAAAAAAAGCCATTATTTCAATCTCTGTGAGACAAAGTGTGTCCATAAATGCATCATTTGAACCCCGACCTTCAACATCTTGAGCCCCCATGACAGCAGCAATGGCTCCAAAGAAAACCCCAAAGTCCATCAAGAATATTTATCACCCCATAAAAGCTGTAAAGAACCAACTGCTCACAGGGAAGAAGCTAATTTGCAAAATTCATATCGTGCTTTGAAGGACTGGTTTTTCTACAAGGTAAAAGGCTCATAACACTCCATCTCCCACCAGCATCAAAGCTCAGAGCAGCTCAAGCAGGTTTGCCCACACTGTTTTGCAGCCTGGGTGAAAAAAGAGCCATCAACAAGAAGAATAGGTGCTTCCTTCATGGACAGTGTGACATCTCCCTCCCCTTCCTGGACACCTTTCCTCCATGTTTCACCTCTCTCCATCCCTGTGTGTTAGAAGATAGAAATCAACTCCTTTCTTCTTCTCCTCACTCAATATGAGGTGGTAGGGTGCATCTACAGCCCAGAAGACAACCCAATCCTGGGTTGCATCAAGAGAAGTGTTACCAGCAGGTCCAGAGAGGGGATTTTGCCCCTCTACTGGGCTCTGGTGAGACCCCAACTGGAGTTACTGTGTCCAGTTCTGGAGCCCTCAACATCAGAAGGACATTGAGCTGTTGGACCAGGTCCAGAGGAGGCCACCAAGATGATGAGAGGGTTGGAGAACCTCTCTTCTGAGGACAGGCTGAAGGAGTTGAGGTTTTTCAGCCTGGAGAAGGCTCAGGGGGGACCTCAGAGGAGCTTCTCAATACCTGAAGGGGGCTACAGAAAAGCTGGAGGAGGACCTTTTAATAGGATATGGGATGGAAGGACTAGGAGGAATGGATGCAAATTGGAAGAGGGGAGATTTAGGCTGGATGTGAGGAAGAATTTCTTTGCTGTGAGGGTGGTGAGACCCTGGAAGAGGTTGCCCAGAGAGGTTGTGGATGCCCCCTCAATCCCTGGAGGTGTTTAAGGCCAGGCTGGATGAGGTATTGAGCATCCTGATCTGATGAAAGGTGTCCCTGCCCTTGGCATGGGGCTTGGAACTAGATGATCCTGAAGGTCCCTTCCAATCCAAACCATTCTATGATATCTGAGGTGAGCCTGGTGCAAATCTACTGGGAAATTTCCAGTTTCCCTCCTCCACATCACCATTTGGAGCCTTTCCTTTCCAGCCTCCCTCTTCTCTGCTCCTTTACATCATGAAGGCAAACACGTGCTGTGGAGATAAGATCTCACATGGATCAGAGAGCTCCTTGTTCCTGGGAAAGAACCTTTATCGAGTGGCTGCAGTTTTATCTTTAATGGATCATTTTACAGGACAATAGATGATGGAATTCAGTATCTTCAACCAGCAGTGTCAATGATTTCAAATAATGACATTTTTATTGAAATACACACAGGGAGGAAGATAAACACAGAGGCTGGGGAGTATCTGCTCAAAAAGCCATAATAAGGAGTAAATAGGTAATGACAGAACAAGATTACAACCACCCAAACACTCCAAATCAACCTGTCTGCCAAGGAGGGGAGAAAAATGAGCTCTGCAGGCAGCTGCTCCAACACAGGAAACAACACTTGAAGAAAATCAGGACAAAACCTGCTCAGAAAAGGTCATAGAGTGGTTTGGGGTGGAAGGGACCTTCAAGATCATCTAGTTCCAACCC